>CM029125.1:20860624-21155624 GCA_016859345.1 Istiophorus platypterus | reverse complement strand
GATTATACAAGAAACAGCTACATAATAAGACAAATAATCAGATTGTGAAAAGTGTAAGAATCAAATCTATGGGCAGAATAATCAGATTACAGATAGTATAATCTGATTCTAGTTTTACTGGATGCTTCTGTGTGCAGAGGTCTCGAGGCAGAATTTGTGTCTAAAATCGTTTTATCAACATCAATTGACAGTGTGTGTCAGTGAGTGTGTAGTTACTGACCTTGACGTTGACACAGTAGGGATGGTAACACTGTCCACACTGAGAGCAGGCCAGCAGCCTGCCCTCAGTGCCCTGACCAAAGCTACCACACACCACACACATGTCCTGTCTGAGGGTGAAGTGGTCGGAGGTGGAGAACATAACCACCGTGTTGTGCATCGAGTTCTCCTCCTCCTCCTTCGGCTGGAACGGCTCCACGTACCCACACTGACAGAGAGACAACAGTGGTCAATATCCTTATATCAGCTACTGAGCAGCTATTGATAAACTCTACAATATTGAATTTACAGTAATATCACAATGGGTTGAAATCACAAAACTAAAAACGAGTCTGAGATATAAACTGTGTTGGAGCGATGCTGTGTGTGTGTGTGTGTGTGTGTGTGTGTGTGGGGGGGGGGTCCTTACTCCAAGTGACACAGTCAAACTCTCCTGAGTCTTCAGTCTGCTCCTTCCTCTGCCGCCTCCTCTTCCTCCTCCAACACCTCCTCCTCTGGACCTCCTCCTGCCTGGAAACCCTGAACCACGACCCTGATGAGGGAGGAGGAGGAGGAAATAGAGATGGTATGGAGACAGAGAAAGAAGGAGGATGAGGGTGAGGAAGATGGGGGAGTAACATCAAACAGTGACATCAGTGTTGTCATGAAAGGGCTCACATCACACATCTGTTACCATGGAAGCACTCATAACGCAGTGACATCAGCGGGGTCCCCCTCCCTGACCTGGGCAGAAATTTAAGAACTTTCTAGGACTTTAACTGATATTTGTGGCTAAAGTTAAGTCCCACTCACTATACGGGCCAAAACCGGCAACTGTCCCCAGCCAGTGCTCATTTCTGATCCTGAACACCACATACACGTTTTTCTTCCACAACACCCCACGTTCTGCTTTGTTCCTTAATGCCCTGCGTTGATTTTAGCTCCAGAATGGAGCAATGCCTCTGCTGTTAAGCTGCACCCACTAAACTCAAAGCTGTGCATGTAAAACCTGGCCTGTGGTCTCCTGGTGGTCTCAGGGTTAAGATGCCAACCATAAACCCCAATGCACACATTGTTTCTGGCTGAAGGAATCTCACAGAAAAGACATAAAAAGCCCCCAGAGAAAACTGATGAAGGTCTCCAAATCTCAAGAGCATGTCATCACCAACCTTTACACCCCAGAGGGGTGGACATATATAGACACACACTTAGTAAGCTGGTGTTAGTTCAAGCACACAGACAAGCAGACTAAAAGAAAGGGTGAGCCTGTTTTTCACACTGTTCTATCCCAGAGGGGTGGCGTGAGTAAACACAGAGTTGGTAAGCTAAATTGTTATAGAGAGAGCTTTTGAAGTAAGGGTGCGCTTCTTTACCACTCTCATGCTCCAGAGGGGGGAGTCCGGTGGACGGGGCTTAGGGCTGTCCCACCCTCCCTCCCCCGTGGAATCCTGGGAGGACGAGGGGGGGCTCACCGCCCTGCGATTACTCCACCACGAACCCTGAGTTAGGGAGGAGGAGGAGGAAGAAGAGGAGGAAGGTGGATGAAGTGAAGGAGGAGGTCAAGGGGGAGGGAGTAAGAGGAGGATTAGGGGGAAGAAAGAGGAGGGAGAGGAGAGAAGGAGGAAGTATAGAAGGAGATAAGGAGGAGGGAGAGAAGAGGGGGACAAAATGCAGTAACATAAATGCAACAGCCACGAAACAAAAAGTCAAACTGAAAGTGAGTAAATTAAAAAAAAACAACAGGCAAAACCAACAGAGAGTCATAATGATGATGTTACCATGACAATAACATGCTAACAATCAGTCTCGACACAAAAACATTTAAATACTTGCACACAGAGAAACAAACAGCTTCATGCAGTGTAACTTATTCTCCAAGTTCCTCACAGGACATCATGTTACAACTCTGTGTGCACGTGTGTGGGAGGGGCTAGTTTTACTGTAGTCATGGGGTCAGAAAACCAGGAGCCCACAGCTTTGTGGGAACCAAAATCCTGCGGTTCAAATGGCTGTTCTGACCCATCAGAACCAGTTTTAGGTCAGGGTTAAGGTAGAGGGCTACAGAATGTATTCTGTTGACGACAGGTCCCAGAAATATAATAAAACGAGGAAATGTGTGTTTGTGTGTGTGTGTGTGTGTGTGTGTGTGTAAGGGTGTGAACCAAACAGATTGAGAGAATGAAAAAACTCGATACAGTGTTAGTCAACAAAAAGTGAGGACGAGGAAGAACACGTTCTGTGTGGGTGGTTCTTTAAACTGCCTGTCTCCCTGACAAGCACCCCCCCCACACCCCCACCTCCCCAGAGAGGAGGGTGAGGAATCAGTGGCCGACGCCTGCTGGTTTACTGAAGAGCAACACCAACACCTCTGTTCAACTCGACAAGAAGACAACTGCTCTGTCTGAGGGGAAAATCTATATTTAAAAAGAAAAATGAAATAAAGCATATAAAAAGTATGACAACAGGATGAGATTTCCCTTCTTAGAGTGTAGAGACTGTAGGTTAAATATTAGCTGGGGCTCAAACACTGAAGTGAAACAAAAATCAAACATTTTATCATGAAAATCTGCTACAAGAAACGTGCCAACATGGGGGGCCAGACCCAAGGCAAACACATGAATCATGACCATGGACCAAAGTCTGACCCCATGAGCCAAACACAGTAACTGGATGTGACTTCGCCAGCTCTCCCTAAACCAGTTCAGCCAGAAAACTGAGAGTGAAACCAGGAGGGTGAAGGTAAACATCAGGTGTGAGAACGCACCCATAGAGGTCAAAGGTCACATACCTGTTTGACCCTGGCTCTGCCGGGGGAGAACTTCCTCTTGGAGATAGCCGGTTTCCCCATGCCGATTTTAGGAGTGAGGGGGAGCACAGGAGTGGGAGTTGCCTGGGAGCAAAATATATATAAAGGGAGGTCAGTCATTAGGAGGAGGAGAGGAGGAGGAGGAGACGGGGAAGAGATGTCACTACGAGGAGAAAACGGGGAGAGAAAGTCATTAGGAGGGGGACAGAAGGAGGAGACAACACTAGGAGGAGGAAACAAGAGGGAGATGTTACTGGGAGGAGAAAATAAGAAGGAAACAGAAAGGAGATGTCACCAGGAGGAAACAGGGAGAAGATGTCACTAGGAGGAGGACACAAGGAGGAGACATACACAGTTGTCTTTTTTTTAGATTTACCTTGGAGAGAGGTGGAGACTCTCTGGCAGAGGAGAGGGACCTTAAAGGAGGTGAGGGCGGAGACAGCGGAGGTGGAGTGATGGGAGCTCTGGTGGGGGAGGTCTCAGGGGAGGCTTCGGTGGAGAAGGGAGACTGTCTCAGACGGATGGAGAGGTCGTCCGGAGGCCTTGAGGAGCAGGGAGGAAGCCTGAGAGTCCGACCCCTCCCACGGCGGGAGAGGGGAGGCGGGCTGGGGGATGTTAGGTAGAGGAGGGAGGGTTGAAGGGATGGGGAGGTCATCAGCTCCATCACCTCCTTGTCAAAAGAGGCATCCAGGTCCAATACAGGGCTCACTGGCTCTCCTTCCTCCCCATCTGATTGATCCTCCTGCTTGGAAGCCTCTCGGGACTCCTCCTCCTTTTCAACCGTCCCAACTCTAACTCCTCCCCCCTCCCCCTCCCCCTCCTCCTCCAGCTCCACATCCTGCCTCTCCCTCACTTGCTGTTGCCCGGCAACCACCTCACGAGCAGCTGCCCCCTCTGAAGTTGGCTCCAGCATTTTAGGAGGCTCTTCCTCGTGCTCCTCTACCTTCTCCCTGTTTGAAGGCTCAGCTTGTGATTGGTGCTTGTCTTTGGTGGGTTCTGTTGCCACAGCGACAGGTTCAAACTGGCTCTGTGATTGGCTGGAAAGTGTTTTGTCCTCTAGCCCCACCTCTGCTTCTGTCCCAGTCTCAACTCCTCTTTGATTCGCAGGCTCCTCTTCCTGGGGGCGTTCCTCCAGAGAAGGGGAGGGAAGAGGTGGAGTGTGAGGAGAGCAAGAGGGGAGTAAGGCAATACTGTGAGGGGAGGAGGAAGGGGTAGCCTCCAGAGAGCCAGCTCTAAGAGGACGAGGTGGTGGAGATTGTGGTGAAGATGCAGGGGAGTAGGAGGGCTGTGGGAGGAATAAGGCAGACTTTGGCGAGGGGGGTTGGGAGAGGGGATGAGTAGGCTGTGGGAGGAAGGGGGATGTAGCAACAGTGGGAGAGGGAGACTGATGGTCTTCATCCAAGACTGGTGCAGAATGGACTCCTACAGAAAGAGAAACAACAATGAGACTGTCACCTCAGAGTTTAACTCCTCACACTGGGTCTGCTGAGTGTCCTAGGAGTCGTCGTAATACAAAACTGATATGCAGCAGGAAGTAGGCTGTGAAGGAAAGAAGCTGTGACTGGGTCATGTTTTCTACTAAACAACAAGGAAATGGTTTTAATTTTGGAATCTGACACTTCACAAACAATGTTGAGACTGAATGTCTCAGTTTGTGTTTTCCACAAAAACATCTGATCCTGCAGCTCAACATCCAGCTGTAGTGACCTCCAGCATCAATAAACTGGTTCATGGTTCTGATTAGACCTTCACAGAACCTGGTTGATGTTCAGGAAAGATCCTGGTCTGGTTTTATACAGAAAAAGTTAAGTGACTTCATACACAACCTGTTTTATTTATACTGAACCAGAACCACCATCTTTTCTGATCCTGAACCAAAGATGGGACTCTGAATGTGAACCTGGTCTTTGGATGTGAACTTGGTCTCTGCTGTGACAGCCCTGAACTTTGTACTACCTCCATCGACCCTGTGATTGCAGGGTTTCCTGCAGCATATACAGTGATGGTACACCGGCTCACCTGAACTGCTCATTATTACTGTCTCTATGTTACCTCAACACTGGAGCTGCTACCTACCTGAAAGAGGATCCTCCTCCTTGTCTTGTTCTCCTTCTTCTGTCCTCCCAACAGGCTCCTCCTCTTCCACTCTCTGCTTTGTTGTGTGATGAGGCTCCTCCACCTTAACTAGCTCCTCCTGCTGCGGAACTTCCCCGTCCATCTCCTCCTCTTCACACTTCCTCTGTTCAACCAACTTATCCTGCTCCTCAGCCTTGCTGACATCTAGAGGAATGACACCCCCCCAAAAACAAACAAACAAAAAAAAAAGTTTGCAAACTGAAGTGTGCACTTTGTAATCACAAATACATACACTTTTTTAATAGTAAATGTCCCTGATACTCACCCACTGTGGCTGCAGACTTTTGTTGGGGGATGGAAACAGTGTGGCTTCCAGGACTGCAACCGGCATTAGGCCACAAAGGGCTAGTAGGACCAGGACTAGGGCTGTTTTCAGACTGCACAGGGGCGACAAGTACAGGGCAATCCAGAAATGGTCCAGGGCTAGCCTCCGACCTCATAGTTCTATGAGGAACAGGACTGGGACTAACTTCTGGCTGCACAGGGCTGACAAGACTAGGACGTGGCATAGTCTGTGTATACTCTGAATCCATACGGTGACAAACAGGACTTGCATCTGGGCTTCTGTACACAGAACTGGCATGAACTTGTGGTACTTGAGAGGAGAGTGTCTGAGCAGGAATGGCCTGTGTGGGGGCTTGGTGTAGAGGACTAGCAGGCGTTTCACTAGCATGGCTAGTGCTAGGCATCGCAGTGATATCCTGAGTGGGGCTAGAATTGACAGAGCTAGCATGGCTCAGACTAGCCTGAGTGGAATTAACATCAACAGGGGGGGCTGGTCTTTGATACAAGGGGCTTATTGAAACAGCAGTCCTGCCAGGGTCAGGAATAACAGGGGACCTGGGACTAGTGTGGCTCAGAAGGGCCTGGTTAGGACTTACAGCAGGTGAGTCTTCAGGTAGGGAACTGGAAGGTTCTGGGCTCGTCTGCATAATACTGTCTGTATGTTTGACAAAATCAGGATTAAGATGAACTGCACAGGGAAGAACAGAGCTCTGGATTACCGAAATGTCCACAGTGTCCACATCAAGACTTGAACTAGCCAAACAGGGGCTCAGCTGTGCCACAGTAAGGCTAGAACTAGTTCTAGTGTCGGGAGCCAGGCTAGAGTGCAGGCTACCGGTGGGGCTATGACAGGTGTCACTGGCCTGAACTGGACTGTGAGGTGGGCTAACACAAACGACAGATGTATGTGTAGGGCTGCTGTAAATGGAATCAGTTGATGAGGGACTCTGTCTTTGGGGAGGGCCTGAGTGGGCACCACTAGAGGTGCGCTGTATATGAACAGGACTAGCTTGACCAGCAGGACTAGACCTAGATGGACTGTGGATGATGACATGATCGGTTAGGCTAGCAGAGAGGGCACCTGTCTGGCTAAAGCGGTCTGAGGTAACATTGCTCAGACTGTTGCTAAGAAAGCTACTAGCTGAGCTAGTACCAATCAGCCTACAGTGTAGGGAACTAAAGATAGCTTGAGTAGTCTGTGAAGGACTGCAGATAGTTTGGACATGTGAGGGACTTGACTGACTGGGATGTGTAGGACTTCGGCTCGTCTGAGTCTGTGCGAGCTCTGCAGAACTACAAACAGGTCGACTGCTTCTCTCTTGGGCAATTACGATGCCCATCGGACTGCAGTTACTGTTACCTTCCATGTGGACCGGACCAGCAGGAGTAGCACTAGTATGAACTGGATGGCCAGGACTGGATTTTGGGTGACTGGAACCAGCTTCTGACTGAATAAAGAGAGTTGGTTGGTCAACAGCCATGTCCATCCCTTCATCCTGATAGGAGAGAGAGTGGACAGGTCGAGCCAGTGCTGCTGATGGGCTGGTCTCTGTAAGCATTGAGCTAGCATAGGCCTGGGGAGAGCTAGCATGGCTAGTAGGTGTTTCACTGGCATGTGTGGGGCTAGCGCTAGCTGAGCTAGCTTGGATATGTATGGGGCTAGCTTTACCTTCTGAGGGTCTGTCATGAGAAGGACTTTGATGAACAGGGCTAGCTGAGAGTGGATCTTCCTCCATTTCATCAGCACAAGGTGAGAAAGTTAGGCTACTGTGTTCTGCTGAAGTGTTAATGTGAACAAGGCTTTCTGGTGCTCTGGTAGCAGGGATGTGGCAGGGGGTAGAATGGTCAGAGCTAGGTATGCTACTCTGAACAGGACCAAACTGGTTTGGGAGCTGGCCATCTCTGCCATGGCTGTCAGTGGGCACCATGGAGATATCAGGGATTGGGCTAAGAGGGACAGGGCTACTTTCCAGTGTTTGGCCATCAATGTTTTGACTCAGCTGTACAGGGCTATGGTCAGAGGACTTTAGCTCTGTGGTACTGGTTTGGTTGCGTTCCTCAGTGACTTTTGACTGTGCAGTATGCCGAGAAGGAAACAGGCCAAGTTGCACAGGCCTAAGAGGCTGTGTGTGGTGGGCCTGTATAGGGCTAGCAGGCTGTGACAGACTATGCTGTGTGGATCTGAGTGGGGCTGGTGATGGGCTACATGGAGCTGAAATGGGCCTCAGTGAGGTGTGCCTTCTTGGTGTCTGGGTAGAGCTACAGTAGAGTGGTGAGAGGTCCTGGTCCAGTGTAGAAATGTCCTGTGCAGCCTTACATTGTAGGCAAGCAGGGCTGCTTGATCCAGGGCTCTCCTGGTCCAGTGTAGATTCAGCATCCTGTGTGGGACTCTGTGGAGGTGATGTGCCAACTCGTGCAGGACTATGTGGTGATTGACTATGCCAGCTTTGTTGGGGACTGGGCTGAGGGTGTGTGGTGATGCTGGCAGGACTGCATGGTCTATCAATCCGTGTCTGTGTAGTGATATCCTGCACAGGACTGTGAGGTGGAGGGTTGTGCTTAGGCTCTGCAAGCTCTGGCTGAACCCCGGTTAGATTAAGCCCTCCCTGGGTCCGACTGTTTGGTGGAGGGCTTTGTGGAGATTGTTCAAGGCCACAAGACATGGGGCTACCCTGCATTGGACACTGCTGAGACCCTGTGGCTATAAGCTGCTCATCTGTGGAATTCTGGCTAGAAGACGTAAAACTGGGCTGGCAAGGATAATTATGGGCCTGCATGGTGAAAGTCATATGGGTAGGGCTTTGTTGCAGCTCAGCAGGATCAGGAGGGGATAGAATAGTTCTTTTTTGGAGTTCTGTTAGACCAGAGTAAGACTGTGGAGGGCTTTGTTGAAGCTCTGCTGGACTAAGGGGAGTCAGGGTATGGCTTTCTTGGAGTTCTGTTGGATCGGGGTTAAATGATGCAGGGCTTTCGTGGACTTCTGCTCGACCAGGGTGGAATGGCGGTAGACTTTGTTGGAGCTCTTCAAGATCAGGATGAGATAGGACAGGACTTTTTTGGAGCTCTGCAGTATCAACGTGATATGGTAAATACCTTGTTTCAAGATCTGTTGCACCATGGTGAGGGGTCGGTGGGCTTTGTTGACCCGCTTTTTGATTAGAATGAGATGATTTGGGAATTTGAATTTGTTGGATCTCTCTGGGGTCAAGGTTAGATGGAGCTGGACATTGTTGGAGCTCTGATGGGCCAGGGTGACTAGGTGCAGGAGTCTGTCGGACCTCTTGTGGTTTAGGGTGAGATAGAGCAGGACTGTGTTGGAGCTCTAATGGATACTCTGATGGGTGAGTAGGTAATGGACTGTGTTGGAGCTCTAATGGATACTCTAATGGGTGAGTAGGTAATGGACACTGTAGGAGCTCCGATGGATCAAGATAAGTAGGTGCAGGGCTCTGTTGGCGCTCTGATGGATCAGGGTGAGATGGATCAGGACTCAGTTGGAGCTCTGATGTTTGAGTAGGTAGTGGACTTTGTTGGAGTGCCAATGGATCAGGATGAGTATGTACAGGACTCTTTTGGAGCTCTGATGGATCGGGTTGACATGGAGCTGGACTCTGTCGGAGCTCTGCTGGATCGGGGTGACATGGAGCTGGACTCTGTCGGAGCTCTGCTGGATCGGGGTGACATGGAGCTGGACTCTGTCGGAGCTCTGCTGGATCGGGGTGACATGGAGCTGGACTCTGTCGGAGCTCCGATGGATCGGGGTGACATGGATCAGGACTCTGTCGGAGCTCCGACAGATCGGGGTGACATGGATCAGGACTCCGTTGGAGTTCCGATGGATCGGGGCAAGATGGCTCAGGACTCTGTTGGAGCTCTGATGGATATGGGCGATATGGCTCAGGACTCTGTCGGAGCGCCGATGGATCAGGGTGAGATGGGGCAGGACTCTTTGCGAGCTCGCATGGATCAGGTTGAGTAGGTGCAGGACTCTTTGGGAGCTCTGATGGATCAGGGTGAGATGGAGCAGGACTTTGTTGGAGCTCTGATGGATCAGGGTGAGATAGAGCAGGACTCTGTTGGAGCTCCGATGGATCAGGGTGAGTTGGTGCAGGAGTCTGTCGGACATCTGCTAGATCAGGGTAAGTTGGTGCAGGAATCTGTCGGAGCTCCGCTGGATCAGGGTGAGATGGAGCAGGACTTTGTTTGAGCTCTGATGGATCAGGATGATTAGGTGCAGGACTCTGTTGGAGCTCTAATGGATCAGGGTGAGATGGAGTGGGACAGTGTTGGAGCTCTGGTGGATCAGATTGAGTAGGTGCAGGATTCTTTTGGAGCTCTGGTGGATCAGGCTGAGTTGGTGCAGGACTCTTTGGGAGCTCTGATGGATCAGGGTGAGTACGTGCAGGACTTTGTTGGAGAACTGATGGATCAGGGTGAGATGGAGCGGGACTGCATTGGAGCTCCGGTGGATGAGGGTGAGTTGGTGCAGGACTCTTTTGGAGCTCTGAAGGTTCCAGGTGAGTAGGTGCAAGCCCCAGCTGCAATGGTATAATAGTGGGACTCTTTGGTGGCTCTGAGCAGACAAGCTGGACTGGACTATGAGCGATAGGACTAATGGGTTGATCCTCAATATGACTGTGAATCTGTGGCTCTGAAAGGCTAATGGATGATGTCTCTGTGGGACTGACGGGCAGGGCTTGGGTGGGACTGTGTGGGATTGGAGTGTTGGGAATTAGATCCTCCTTCTGAGGCCTGCAGGTGGAGCAGACAAAACTTTCAGACCCTGCCCTGCCCTCCCCAGTCTGGACAATGCACTCTGTATGGACACACCTGCAACACAACACAAACATTAAAACACGTACTTTTTGTAAATTTTAAATAATTCACAAGAAAGTTTAGCCTGCACCCCAGAAGCCTAATTTCTGGGCACATGCCACACAGACCTTTGTTGAATATCCCCCACTTCCCTCAATATAATTTAAATTAAACTGTATGTTTATGATTTGTGAGGAGAAACCAAGGATTACCCACAGAAAAACTCCCCAGGTGGGCAGGTTCAAACCCAGTGCACCACGGTCCCACCCATTATCCTAAAGCATCACTAAATGATGCCACCAATGTGTTTTGGATTTGATTCTAATTACACCAACACAGTTTTTTGACTGTCTCGGTTTCCTAATGTGTCAAACTTTTAGTGATGCTGTCATGTTCCAACATCTCACAATTTATCTCAGTGACCATTTTGAAATTATTACTGTTCGAAATTAGAGACAAAACTATGCTGACGAGAACAGGTTGTAGTAAACTGAACTTGTCCTCTAAGCTACTGCCAGTGACACAATGTGTCACAGGGCCTTTACTGTGAAGTAGTTACAGGAAGCATGGAACTTTGAGAGAGGAAGATTAAATGTGTTCTTATCAAGTGTGTGTGCATGTGTGTGTACCTATAGCAGCAGGTACAGGTGAGAAACTCCTGTGGTGTGTAGAAGTCTGGGGCGTTGCCACAGAGAGGGCAGGGCAGGGCCGGGTCACATGACTCGCACAGAAATGGGTGATTGGCCCACTGGCCTGATGACCTCACACCACAGCGGCGGCAGATTCTGCAGTTCTGGGAGAGAGAGAGGTTTTATACCATACGAGTTCGTCCGAAGGTTAACGCTGAGGCTGACACTGGGGTGTGTTTCTGTGGGTTTCTCTGGGTTTATCTCACCTTGCAGCTCCAGCCAGTGCTTGGTGTGTGATCCAGAGGTGGTGTGAGACAGTGTGTGTGGTAAGCTTTATCACAGCGCTCACACACCAGCAACATGCCTTCATCCCCTCGCAACCTAACACACAGGGGGAGGGAGAGAGCATGGGGTGAAGGCTTAGAAGACTTGTCGGACTGTCGAGCAGCATCAACCACGCAATGTCTTTCAATACATTTTGCTATTTTTCTCTTTTACTATGCATTTTCCAGGACTGGGGAACGAGGGGAACCCTGACTTTTGCTTCCGACCATTAACCTGAGCACCAGCTCCTGAGCAGTTGTGTGCACACTGTTAACACTCATTACTGTGTAAAACCTCATGCTCATGTCAGTGAGGGAGTTCTCGCTGCTGTCACACCCTCTGATGGGATAAAGCCATGGACGAACCTACAGCAGCACAGAGGAAGGCTGCTACAGATCTGGTACAACTTTTACAGAGGCTCAATATCACTGACCCATCCAGTTCAGGGAGAGAGGAATGGAGTCTCTTCACTACTCTTACACTTCACATAGGAGTTACTATAAGACTAATCCATTAATCAAAGAAACAATTGACTCATTAACCATTAATGAAATATGCATCACCTGCAGCTCTGACACACTCGACACTGAGGACACTGCCAGCCAGCCCGACACAGGGAGGAGGAGGAGGCCAGAGGTGGGTCCAGGCAGCTGCCATGGTAGTGGTTACCACAGCAACAACACATCAACAGGCTGCCGACTTCACCGCCACCCGAACACAACACACACTGTAAAGAGACTGGAGAGGGAGAAGCTTTCAACTAAATTTAGTGAAAATTTGATGATTTTCTGGAAACTCAGTTAAAACATAAAACATAAGTGAAGTCTCGTTTCCTCGCCTCCTGCTGATCAACAGCAGGTGGAGCCAATTCTCTTGTTGCTGCTGTTAAAACCACCAAAGGAGAAGAAGAGGACATGGCGAAATGAAGTCGCTAAAAGAGCTAAAGTCAGAGCTCGGATGATGGAGATCCATTGAAAAATAAATTTCCAGTGTTGTATTGGAAAAAAGAATTTTCAAGAATGGTTTTGCTTTAGATATGGAAATTGTATCAAGCGCTGCACTTGTAGAAAAATGTGGGGATTTCTGTTGTTTTCATGTCTAAGGACAAACAAGTCATTGTTACAGTAAGACAAGAAAAACAGACTGCAGGTGCTGGTTAAAGACTTTTTTTTCACACTGGGATGTCAAGCCCATGGAAAACAAATCAGCGAGTGTGTATGAGTGAGTACCTGTGTGTCTGTGTCTTGTACACAGTGTGTGTCTCTGGTTCCAATCCTGATGAGCTCCGGCAGCAGCAGCACAGGGGAAGTGGTAGCTCCGCCCACAACCCGTTTCCTGGCAATGTAGCGATGCTCCGAGCCGTCGGCAGAAGACACACACCTGGACAAGTGAGAGAGGAGGGAGGGGCTCGGTGAGGCCTTATTCCTTCTGAATGTGTAGTTATTGACGAGAGGCGGTAGAAACTGACCTGTGTGCATCCAGAGTCAATGGCTTTGTCCACGTAGAGCAGCGACTGGCCCTCCCCTCGACACACCCCCTCCGACCAGGCTGCGCACTGCAGGTGAGCGCAGCACTGACCTGTGCACACATAGTCAGGTTTACAGTGTGACACCGATGCAAGCAGGTAAAGCAGGAAGTAAGGAGAAGAATAGGCAGTTAGCTGTACCTGTGGGGTCGAACAATGACTGGATGTTGATGTCACGTGGAAGGCCGATGGGTCCAAGCTGCTCCACAAACTCTGAGGAAGACTCGTCCTCTGAAACATCAGGGTACAGATCAAAAAGCGCACGCCTCCTCCAGTTAACATAACGATCGATAACACTGATTGAACACAATCAGGATTAACCAGGTTTGTGTCAGTGTGAAAGGGGTCAACAGGAAGGGAAAAACAAATCAATTAACACCACACGAAAATTTTTGGATGTTACTTACCAGGTTATTTTGGGGGGGGGGTGCGTGTCACAAGGGACATTTAACCTTTTAAGTCATAATCTTCACATTTTTTTAATCCCATCAAACCCAGTTTTGGATACAATTTGTGGCTGTATATTATACTGTAACCATTCACTGCCTTCAAGCCCATTAGCCATCTCTCAGCTCGGCAATTTGTATGTCACATAATAATAAGGTCCTCTGAAACGGCTGCTCCTGGACATTTTAACATGGACAGACTTTCATTGGTACAAGTTAAGCTACACTGTTTTTACAAAAAGTATCCTATTTTCAACATGACCATACCATAGGTGTAACATCAGTAACTGCATATCCTTCCTGCAGAGACAGAGGGTTTTTAAAACACACTTCTGTCCTTTAACTCTTCTCTTCGCAACCACTGCAGATTCCCATTCTGTTATCTAAAACCAGGAGTGAAAGGTTTGACACACAGTGCAGCCGATCACCTGTAACTGTAACACATTTTTACATTTATCAATATCAGCATTTTGACTGTGGTATTTCCTTCATGTCTAGCAGCTGCTCTGCAGGTCTGCATGCTATAGTAAATGTTGCTCTGCTGTAATATGCTGCTGGGCTCCCTGTCAGTGGATATGGTTTCTGTATTACTGTGCTAATGTTTTGCTGATTCCCGCTCATCTGCATTGGCCTGTGCACTGTCTTCAGATGCTTCTTTTGATGCTGTTGCAGCTTGTGTGTAATGTGTAATTCCCCCCATAGAACGGAGCCAGAGAGTACTCACCACACTGCTCTGGACTGCTGCATCTACACTCACACATGCGCATACAAGTACACACACAGACACAAACAAACAAACAGCAGTTAATTAAATTGATTAACTAATCACAATGATAGATGTATTTTTGAACCCTTTAAACGAAGCAGCTCTTCTTATGGGAATGTAAACTTGTTAGGGGTTTGACCTTTTTTTTTTTCTAAAGGGTTTAAACAGGAAGTGAAGTCACTCACAATGGGGGGGCCTGGTTGCCACGGTAGCAGTGGTCGTGGCAATCGTTGTCTCGGTCGGAGGAGGCGCGGCGGTTGAGGATGTGAAGGGGGATGTAGCCAGGTGTTGGGCCGAACACCACCAGGCGGCCCTGGCCCAGAGAAGGCTTGTCGCCACGGTAACAGAAGGCACACTGCTTCAGACTGCAGGGTGAGATACACCAACGGACACAGGGATGGGGGGGGGGGGTTAGTTTAAGACTGGGTGGTTTGTCGTCTCTAACAGACACACACACACACACGTTATTACTTATATCTATAGGGGGACACTAATTGAAATATATAAATATATAAATATATAAATATAATAAACCCTCGTTCCGACCTTAGCCCTAAAACCAGGTCTGAACCCTCAAACAGCCCTTTGAAGGTATGAAGACTTGAGAAAATGTCCTCACAAGAATGGTTTATTTGTCTACAAAGCAATGTACCCCCCCCCCCCCCCACACACACACACACACACTCTCACCGTTTTTTGGTGTGTCCCAGGCTGGGCGTGGGCGAGCCCCCCGAGTCCTCCGACAGGGATCGCTGGAACAGAGGGGACAGTGAATCCTCGTCCACCAGCCGGGGGCAGGGGGAGACCGGAGGACTGGAGCAGGGACTCAGAGCGGGACTTTGCTCCATGGGACTTTCTTCAAGACTCCCCCCTCCCCCCTCTGTCTCCATTGGAACTGTGCTGGGACTGCAGGCCACCTCCAAGGGGATGGGGCTGTGGATGGGGCAGGGTCGGTCCTGCTCCACAGGCTCAGGAGCTGGTCTGGGACTGGAGTTGGGGCTGGGAATCAAGCCACAGTCTGAGGACGGGGAAGGGGACAGGGAGGCATGAGGTGGGCTGACTTGAGGTTCTTCCTCAGGACTGGGAGCTCGTCTGGGACTGTTGGCCAGGCCCGCGGCAGTAGGCACAGCACTTGTTCTGTCTTCCTCCTCAGAACTGGGGGCTGGTTCTGGGCTAGAGATTGGGATAGTGGGGTCAGGTTGAGGGGCACTAGTACCAGGGTCCAGCTTAGGTTCTGGGCAGAGCCTCTCCTGCCTGGGTTCGGGGTCGGGGTCAGGTTCTGAGTTTGCATTAGATTTCCTCCTGGAGGTGGATCGACGGCGTCCCGTTGTCTTCTCCTTCGCCTCTGTGAACCAAAAAGACAAAAAATCCACCAACATAAACCTGACCACAGAAATAATTACATTACATATCTAGATTAAAGCCAGGTAGAACAGACATTGTGGTGTACACCAGCCCACACAGACCTGCAATGTCTTGACCCCCTTCAGCTAATGGATGCACTGCTCCTCTGGCAGAGCAGGGAACTTAATAATGCTCCTTTTTTCATTGTATGTGATCCATGTTGGTAAATCGGTTTGTTCCACAGATGCAGTGGTGCATTTGACTGACTAGGATAAAAGTGACTTCTCCTAACAGGTCAATCAACAAAAGTGGGTGTTTTACAAGTAGCAGGCTGATGAAACTTTAGCCCTGATGGACCAATGGTTAAAGTAAAGACCATGGTTCAACTCCTGGCTGAGAAACTCTTGATGCATGTCATAGCCCTCACTCTCTCTCTGCTCCAGCATTTACTGTTTGTATCTCTACTACTGCTATCAAAATAAAAACTAAGACATAGTTGTATTAACAACAGAGAGGCAGATTTCTATCTTGATACAACTGTCATTAGTTTTGCTGGTATTTGGTCAGAAGCAAAAGAAAAGGAAAAGTTCTTCAGATGCATCCTCTGAGGACAGGGAAAGCATTTAGAACATTTCTGGGCTAACCACAGAGTAAAGGTTGAGATACTTCAGTCTGACCAAAGGCTTGGGCCAGCAGACATTATCGTCCAACGCTGTTAGTCTGGTTCAGTTTCTGACGAGCAGGACATCAGTTATTCAGACTTGAAAGGGACCAAACATTTAAACTGTCAGTTCAGTTAAAAATAAATGCATTTAAAAAAAATAAATAAAGAAATAAAAAAAAAAAAAAAAATCAGTCAAGCCCTGGAAGCTGCCATCAACTGATTGTTCAGATCCAAAGTGATGACTTGATCCAGTGGACCTGTTTTAAACTGTACTTAAATCAGACAAAGTTCTGGTGCAGCTGATTGTGTCTCCACATGGATTTAACAAGTTCAGCTCCCTGTGTAGTTAGTAGAAGACATTCTTACATTACTCAGAATTATGAATCATAATAATAACACTAAGTTTTTGGTGGCCAACGTCACTGGCCTGGTTTCTGTTGTCCCAACCAGTAAAAATATTCCAGGTGTAAAACTCTTCATTTCTGACACATTTACCTAAAATTTCAACATGGCGGCTTCAGGATCTGTGGACACTTTTCGTCTCCAGTAGAATTTAAAATAAAGTCCTGATGGAGAAGACTGAACAGTGTAAACCAACAGTCAAGACATTTAAATGAAGGCGTGTTTGATTTCTACACACACTGTAATCATACACACCTGTCTTATGAAGGGGTTTCTCTGTGGCATCCATGCTCTCTTCATCCTCTACCTGGGCTCGGCCTCGACTCCGCCCCCTACACACACACACACACACACACACACACACACACACACACACACACACACACACACACACACACACACACACACACACACACACACACACACACACACACAGTCAACTCAACAAGTCAGTTTTATCTATAGAGCTCTGATTCATTACAAGTGATCTCAGGGCATTTGTCTTGGTCCATGTATAGACCATAAACCAGGTTCACCAATCTTCAATCCTGGAACTTTATCATAACACACGGTGGGTTTACAGTCTAACGACACTAATAAAGCCGATGACTCCACAGAAGTAAGCATTAACATGCACACTGATCTGCTGTCAGTCACCAGAAAATGATTTCCCCACATGGGTCTTGATGATGCAGGATGACATCACCAAAACTCTCCAATCAGTGAGTTACCTGTTGATCTGTAAAAACATAATGTTTACGTCCACTTGGCCTGTAAAGAGTGATATAATCAACCAGAACTGACAGAACACAATGGATCATGTGTTCCCTTGGTCCAGACCAAATGAACCAAACTCCAGGAGAGCAGGCGTCTTAAAATCAGCAGCCCAACAGATCTGCAGGTTTTTGGACTTTGGTAGCAAATGGATATAGGTACACAGATCAGATAAACTCCAGACCGGCAGGTTTGACCCCAAAACCTCCTACCAGGAGGTGACAGTGTAAAGGCATCCCCCCAGTGGCCACGGTGCAACCATTTAAAAAGTAATGGTACCAAAATATTGAATGGATGCAACACAAGAGT
This sequence comes from Istiophorus platypterus, assembly GCA_016859345.1. Classification (NCBI taxonomy): domain Eukaryota; kingdom Metazoa; phylum Chordata; class Actinopteri; order Istiophoriformes; family Istiophoridae; genus Istiophorus; species Istiophorus platypterus. The sequence goes on along the minus strand of CM029125.1, from coordinate 21,138,201 downwards.
TTACCAAGAGGTGTAGTGGTGTGTGTGCACAGGTATACAGTGCATCTCCTGCTCTGGGCAGGGGGATTCTCTGAACACCTACTGAAGAATATCCACAGGTCTGTACCAGTGTATCTGCTGCAGAGTGAGGCTGCAGTCGATCATGTTACAGTCCTTCATGTAATCTTTGGTGCTAACTGCACAAGGAGACTTGACACTACAACAGACACAGCTAACCATATAAACAAAAAACACTTCAACAGGGGCACAAACTGTAGCCTCCGGGTGAATGAACATCCCCCAGAGAAAGGTTCAACACGTTACACCTGCAGAGGCAGAACCGCAGGAGCATGTGGTGATAAGGAGGAAGTATTCAGATCCTCAAACACTGCAATATAGAAATACTCCGCCACATCTGAAAGTTCTACCTTAATGTCGTCTCTGAATTGAGAAAATGGCCCCATGAGTATGATACTATATCTTATATTATTGTGTTGTCCTATTGATGCAGTTGCAGTTCCATTTTATTGCTTTATTTGGTTGAGTTGTTTTATATGCTGTGGTGTAATCTGCAAGAGTGCATCATATTCTAATAGCTGATCTTTTCTTGTGTGTAAAAACTAAAGCTCTCTCTGTCTCCCAGCCAGCCAGCCAGCCCTTAGTACCACTACACAAATAATAATGATAAAACACTCATTCAGAAGAGGCGTTAAGAGAGAGCACAGGCACACACTGCCTAATGCATGGGTGTGTGCGTGCGTGTTTGTGTGAAAGTCTATTTTCCACATAGCTTCCTCTGTTTCTCCTTCTCCTTCCTCAAATCTCACTCATCTCGTCTGTTCTCTGCCACTTCCTGCTTCTACTCCTCTGCTCTTGACTTCCTGTATGTTTGGGTGTGTGTTCTCTGGGACGGATCGGTGTTGCTGTGTTTGTTAAACACAGGGATGCGGCGCTTGATGATACTTCGGACACAAATGGGCTGATAATGATAATGATGATGTGTTCTTCCTGGATAATGGGCTGTTTTCAGAGCGAGTCTAAGCGCATCCCTCAGGTGTTTGAGCTCCTTCTGCTCAGAGTTGTGAACATGGCCGTCGCCAACAAAGTGGCTGTCAATGAATTTAAGTTTTCAACATTATTAATTATCAATATTATCAATTATTCTTCTGACTGTTTTTTTCAATTAAACAAACATTTTGTCTATAAACTAAATGAAAACAGTGAGAATGCCTGTTACATGTTTTGTCTGACCAGTAGACAAAAAAAAATTCAGTTTAGTGTCACATCTGTGTTACAGACAGATACACTGATGACTCAGTCAGTTCAGACATGACCCATTTTTTTGCTGTTGGAGTGGACACATCATTTTACTCACACTTTGCTGCTACTGAACACTGCTCACTATGTGCTATTTTACTGCTCGTCTTGTAATTTCATTGCTCTTTAATATTTTCTTTATCTTATTTTCGTTTTATAAACTATCTATTTATTTCTGTCAAGGTACTGCTGCAACTCTTGAATTTTTCCTCTGGGGATCGATAAAGTCTCATTTCATCTCATCACTTTAAGCATTTTTTATTTACCGAACAGCTGATTGATTAATAGAGTAACTCAACAGATTAACTGTTAATGGATATTGACAACATTTGTGTCAAAAAAAACCCGCACCAGGTGTTCACAAGAACACGATGACATCACAACCTGACCACCACCAGAGAGCAAGTCAGACACACATGGGAGTGTGTGTTTAAAGGTACTTCAAGGTGTATGTGTGTGGAGCAGAAGCTATAACCAGGCACTGATTGCGTCCAGTACACACCTTCCGCTGGACTCCTCCCCCTTGCTGTTCATTACCCATCATGCAACTTAACCACTTCCTCTCCAATACAGCTCTCTCACAACACACACGCGCACGCAGGCCACCCACCCACCCACCTTACTCCCTCAGCATGTGTCTGAGAGAAAGGACGAGAGGGTGGTTGGAGCTAAAACTAATGATTATTTATTATTGATTCATCTGTTGCTTCTATTTTTGACGGACTGATGATTCATCCTTCAGCTCATCTCATGTCAGGGAACAGAAAAATGTTCTAACTAGGAAAAGTTAAAAGGCAGAGGTGGAAATGTCAGTTAATCTCCTTTCAGAACTGAAACCTGATTAGATCAATAGAAAAAGGAGTCAGTGGCTTCAGGAGCACAACATGAAGCATAGCTACATATTTGCACTCAATATTCAGGTGACAGCTCACTGCAGGTCTGTCATGTATCCATACAGCTGATATAAACCTCAGGGAAAACAAGCACAGGTCTGAAGTATTTAGTTAGTGAAACAACTGTTAAAACCAGGGCGACAAAGTGCATTATACAGTGCTACCAACCTCCAACCCTTTGGGGTCCCTCCTCCCATTAGATCCTGGGAGGATGGTAGCGGGACCGTTTTAAGAGTCCAGTTCCAGATGGACTCTGGTGCAGTTCCTTTGTGGTGGGGGAGGGGCCCTGGAGCACCCACAGTGCTTTATGATGTGGTTTTAGCATGAATTCAAAAGCTAAACTACTAATAAAACCATCTACTCTTCATGAACTGTTCAGAAAGCAATCTCACAATGAATCTGCATGGAGAACGAATGAAAATCATTTGGTAACCATGTGAACACACCCTGATCAATTAGACAATCAACAGTAGTTTACACCACTATCAGTTGTGTTTGGGTTTGTCCCAACACAGTCTGGTGGTCACTGGTTAACAATGACATCCCATCACGAGAACATGCACCTAACAGCCCTTAGAATGTCTGTGTACATGAACAGGTCTCAGGTCTCTCATCACTTCTGCTCTGATCCCGGAGACCAGATTTCTGGTCTAGGTGATGTTCCAGGCGTTAGACGCATAGTGTAAATTCTGCGTGGTATCAGCCCTGCAGGGCTCAGGTGGAGGCCCCCACCCCAAAACTCTAATCAATCATTAACAATGAAAAGGGAAGCTACAAATGAAATGGATGCAAGCTGAGTATACGTGAAATAAAGGTCAACAAACTGGCATCAGCAAACTCTTGTTTATTTACCTGTCATAAATAATATTAATTCATCTTAGTTTTACTCCATGTCTTCTCCTGATCACCCCCCCCAACCCCCACCACCCCCGTTTGAGAACCAATGGTTTACAAACATCCAAACACTCAACACTCAAACTCATCACAGTCACACTTACTTCTTCCTTGATTTGGGAGGTGGTGGAGGAGGAGGCGGAGGAGGAGGAGGAGGAAGGGCGGGAGGCGCAGAACGGCCATTGCTCCCATCTTTCCGAGGTCGCCCACGCGGCCGCCTCTCCGGGGCGGGGCTCGTTGCGGCGGCTTTGGCCAGCTGAGCGCTGCGTCCAGCCCGAGTTACAGGAGGGGGGGGTCCTCTGTCCCGAGGCTCCTGAGATTGGGCCTCAGATGGCATTCTGGGTTAAAAAAAAAATCAGAGAGGGAGGAGAGTTAGATTTGGTCCGAGGGTTCCTGCAGATTCACCCAGTTCAATTTAGGATCCTTTCAATACCACATGGAAAGACATTTATTACCCATCATGTTCATCCCAGTTTAATTTTAAATTATTACAGAAAACCAGCAGAAACAATATGTACCCGTGTACCTTAAGTAATTTGTTGTTATATCACATTTTTTCAGTAAAGGTCAGCTATACCGATGATTCCTGATGGTATATTTAAATTAATATGACCTGGACGGGCAGCAGAAGAAGGGCAGATGAAAAATGATTTTTATTTTTTTTTAAGTCTAGTTTTTAGTTGAACTAATGATCCTGACTGAGACTCTCCTGTGTTTCTCTACTGGACTGTCTCTACCCCCCCCCGGGGCATTTCATGAGGTACACCCAATCAATCTTGATGCTATTAAATGCCACACATCTGCCACAAATTCTCCATTTAGAGGGACGATGATGTCTAGTCTCAGTTGACAGAGACAGAGAAGTCATTATTTAACGGGGTGGTACTGGACTACACCATGTTAGAGGCTCCGGTCTTGAGTCAGTCTATGACAGCACAGTTAAGCACCTCCACACGTCCCGACCCCAGTAATAACCATACAGGTGACTGCCAGGTCCCATCGAGATGAGGACATTTACTGGCGCTGTCAGCAAGGCAAGCGAGGCTCAAGTTAGTCCCATTTGGATGAGCAGATCTCAACACAGCCATCATACTCTGAGGTTCGAGCCCCAGCAGCCAGGTGAGTGTTGCATGCTGGGATGTGGAGGAGGGATGTCTACAGTTGCTCACAGAAAGCTGGGGATGGAATGGAGGTCTGATCTGGATCAGTTACTACAGATACATGATGAGTCCTACTTTAGTATCTGTTAACTGAGTCTCCAGGCGTAGCGGAGAAACAACAACTTTCTATAAATACTGCATTCACTCTAATGTAATTATCATTATCAATTAATCGTTAATTGATTACTTTATGAAATGACAAAAAAGAGAGACTTGAGGGTCTTCAAATGTCTTGTTTTTTCCAGGACACAAATAGATTCAGTTGCTGTGATTAAAAACTGAGAAAAAAAGAGAACAGTCATGTTTGGAACCAGAAACTAATCTACTGGAAGTGAATTCAAGCCATCTTTACTTCATTTAATTCTACTACTGATTACTTTACTTCATTCATTCACTAGACCTGCTCAGAGTGAAAATGACTGAAATTATTGTTTGATTATAAAAATGGCTGCAGATTAATTCATTCAGCTCTAGATGAATTACATTTGAGGACCAGACATTGATTCATTGATCAGAACATCAGATATTCTGTTACAATGTAGAGTCGGGCCTGTGTCTTCAGTCTGTTGGTCTCGGTTGGCACCAACAGTGTGTTATTTGTCCGGTTTAACCTGCAGGAGGTTCTGGAGAAAATATATAAATGGATGAATGAAAATGACAGACGATTATTCTCATTATCACTTAAACTGCTAATAATTTTTTCCATTAAGCCTTTGGTCAATGGAATGTGAAATAACTTGCCAAAATTAATTAATAAAAAAAAATAATAATAATCAATCCCTAATCAAGTATATTAGAGCTTCAATGATCATAAACTATTCAACTATTTTGATATCCCATAAATAATCTTTTAAATAATTTTTTAGCAAAAATGCTGTTTTAATCATTTCTAATTTGAGATGTGCTGCATGTCTGTTTAAAAATGTTGCATATTAATTCTCTCTGGGTTCTGAACGGTTGGTCCAACAAAAGGAAGACAGCTGCAGGAGGCAGCTTTCAGTTTTTGCTTTAAATTGTAAATGGTCAGAAAAAAAGTGAAAAACATCTACCCCAGGTTCTAAATTATCCAATTAATCAAGAAAACAATCTGCAGATAAATCATTAATAGAAATACTTGTGTACCACACGCGACCTGAAGATTCATAGCTGACTTGTTCATATCAGAGCTTCTTCACACATTTACTGTGTCAGCCCAGACCAGCCCAGTTCTAACCAATGAGAGGAGAGGACCCTGTCACCTGGTTTCAACTGGTGCTTTCTGCTTGACTCTGGTTTTTCTTCTGTGTTAAAAGGGACCAAACACATCCATAGATCAGACCAGAACAAAATCCACTATGGGTCTGAAAAACCCCTAAGACTGAGACCACATCAGGCCTAGGGACAGAGATAAAGCTGGTTCAGTAAAGTTCAGTAAAGTTAACTGGGGTACAGCAGTGTGACCCTGTGAGCCACTAAAAACATGTCAGTAAGCACGACAGGCAGCTCAACCAGCCAATCACAGCACACTCCCTGTGAGCGGCCAAAGAGTAAACAGAAAACATCAGTGACCGTTGACCCCCGCCGTCTTGAAAATGCTCATTTTATGGTTCTCTCTCTTTAATTCATGTCTAGTTGTTTGTTTTTACTGCACACTGTGAGTCTGATCACAACAGTCTGCTATTATTATCATTATTATTGTTATAATAAAACAATTATTCTGTGTTTCCATGCTGCAGGGCAGAGTATTCAGACAGTTCATCATCACTCAGAGCTTTTGAGAAAAGAATTACAGATCAGCTTCTAATGAAAATCTTTTAGGACAAACTCACTACTATTTTTACTATTGAGAAATCTGCAGATTATTTTCTCAATTAAAGCAATTGATCATTTGGAAAGAAAAATGTCAGAAGATTGTGAAGAACACTTGACATCTTCGGGTCTTGTTTTGTCCCACCAACAGTCCACAACCCAGAGAGATCCAGTCAAGTCCTCACATAGGACTATTGCTCAAATACACAAATAGTTTCTGGTTAATTTTCTGTCAATGAACTAATCGATTAATCACTGCAGCTCTAATGATGACGGTATAAACCCCCATCACCACTGACACCGCTACCTGCCACTACAGAGCCCCAGCCGGGGGCAGCAGGAGGACAAATGCCCACTAGAAGGCAGGTCAAGGTCCAGGGGATCCCAGTCAGGTTTTCTGGATCTTGTAGAAAATATCCGACACCATTATTTTGATGGTTTAGTGTCACTAAAGTACAGCAGCTGAGAGAGCTCAACACAATGGAACTTGCAAAAACACAAGCAGATTAAGAAACACATGCAAAGCATGGACTGCTAATACAGAAACACAGAGTCCTGAAATGTGCCAGCATAAAATTTTGTGCAGCGCTTATATTACTCCCATTAGACTTTTCAAAACTCAGGAAAGCGTTCAGATGTGCACATTAGTTTCTTACATGTAAATATTCCAGTTTCTCTGATGGAGCATAAACTTGAAGCTTGTTTCCTACAAACCATCTTCTCACACTGGGATATCTCCCAGCAGAAAGAATTATCTCAAACTAGAAAGAGTGTAAACCGTCATGCTCTGCATAAACACACTGCTGGTGGTGGTGGTGGTGGTGGGGGGGGGGGGGGGTAGGGGGGGCTGATATGTCAAAAATGGAGGGAGCAGCAGTGTTTGAACCCCCCCCCCCATTGGGACATGGTCTGGATCTTCATGGAACCACAACATGGAGCTTTGTTGTTATTGTCTCCACGTTTGTCTGTTTGTAATATATGGTCCTGTGAGTAAGTACATAAAACTTAAAACAGCAAACAAAAAGACTGCGAGAGCCAACCCAAAAAACTAATAAGCAAAGAAGGACATGCAATATCCTTGACATTATTGCTAAAACTTAACGATTACTTTTGCCCATTATTTTTTCAATTAATCAATTAGTTGTTTGATCTGTAAAACATTTGGAAATAGTTAAAAACAAAAAATCATTTCAAACCAATCCAACACCCAAAGATCTTTACTTTACTACAACATAACCTGGAGGAAGGGGCAAATCCTCACATTTGAGAAGCTTGAACCGTCAAATGTTTGGTACCGTTGCATAAAAATGGACATAAACTGGTATCAAATTGATGCTTCCAGCTCAACTTGGGCTCATCATGTTTATTCTGCTGTTGACATTCAGACTGCAGGATTCAGACACTAGGAAAGATGCTAGTTGCCAGCATCAGTTTTTAAGTCTCAACACACGTGTCTGTTGTTATGTTCCACTTGATTTCACATCGATCTAACGGACATGTCTCGGTACACCTGGGGACATCAGTCACTTGTTCTCATAACCTGGATTTATTCTGAAGTAAAACAGCAGCTTCTCTACTGTGTCTGTAATGTAATCATCAATACAAGAGTCCGACTGCATGAGAAAAGCAAAGTCCCGCATCACCATCAACAACAGCTGCAACAACTAATTGATTAACTGATTAGCTGATCCACAGAAATTTAATCTGCATTATTCTGTCGATTGACTTATCTGAATATTGATAGTCACAACTGATCAATTAAGTTATTTTTCAAGCAAAAATTCATCATACTTGCAGGTTTGCTCTTCTCTAATGTCATCGTTTGGTTCTTTTTCTTTCAATTCAGATTAAAAACGGACTAACATTGAATTAATCCATTTATTAAGCTGAGTAAAACAACCTGACCATGTCATCTTCGGTTTTGGGGGATTACAACAGCCGGCTTTCGTTGTATTCTGAAATCTGATAAACAAACTGATGTTCAGCCGACTGATCGATAGTGAAAATAATCACCAATGACGCACGTGTACCGGCCGCCGTGCAGTGGGAGTCTACGTTGATACACAGGTACATGGGCAGGTGCAGTTTTGTTATCATGAATGACTGAACAGAACCACAACTATGGTTAAAATGTGTGAAGTGTTGAGGTTCAGCTGTTCCCATGCTGTTTAAATCCTCTGTCAGAGACTCACGGTCATGATTCACCTTCACCTGCATGGTTCCCCTGGAGCCTATGTAGAACCACTCAACACGCGCATAATTATTCTGATAAATCAATTGCATTTGTTGTGTGGACGAAGCTGAGCTGCAGAAACGGAGCAGTTAGCCGTTAGCTGCCTCGCACCGCCCAGTTGACTGATCACCTCTCTGTTAGCATTAGCATTAGCTGGCAGGCTAGCTGTTAGCGCGCACCAGAAACGAGCGCATCCCGGCTTCACGGCGCGCTTATTCACCCCCGCTTTAAATCTTAAGGACTGGCGACAAGTTAACGCAGAAACCTGACAAAAAACTAAGGAGCAAACCTGCACAGGTGTCGACAGAAGACAGAAAAAGCGTCCTTACTGATTTGATGCAATTCTCTTTTTCCTCTCCAGTTTTCCAGCCAACTTAAACCGATCTGTTTAAACCCAACAGCGAACTTCTCCGAAAGATAACATCTGTTTCACAAGTCTGGCATGATAAGATTGTCCGACGAAGCACTCCCGTTGACCGTGGAAGGAAAAAAGACGGTTTTCGGCTGAAATTTGGCGAAAAATTAAAGTTGAAGCGGTCGCTCCGTCATGGAGGCCATGTTTGGGAGCGACCGAAGCACCGCCTGTCAGCTCCAGCAGAAGAAGTAGGTCCCAGAAAACATTTACTACCGTATCGGAGCAGAAGCGTTGACCGGGCGGGGTTTATCTTTTACACCCGGATAAAGGCGACGTTCAGCCGGAGTGAGGGTCTAGAGGGTGTAGCTTTGTCCCCGTCTGCGTCACACTCGGTTAATTTGTTTGTGTTGTGTAAAAAGTGTGTATGACCCCGCGGAGGGATCTATTGGAGGGCTGCTCTGGTGAAGCAGTCTGTCATCAGACCTGAAGTCCCGGACTGGATGTGCACGGATCCGGACTGCTGTTGCACGTGCCCCAAACAGGGACCAAATATTTGGCACAACATTAAAATATAATTTCATAGTTAATAATGATCACACTGCATTAAAATATTATATTACTGTTTAAAAGTTAATTAATATACGGTCCTTTAACATTATATATATATATATTTCAATGACATGATTCATACAAAGCATTAGGCATCTCCAGAACCTCCTTAATGACAATGAGAACGCAGTTACCACAATAACAATCTTGGTGGCCTGTAGATCCTCTTAAATGACTACAATTATCCCCTTAGGGACCTCTAGAACCCCCTCAAGAACCACCTTCATGATCTTTAGAGTTTCCCTATCCAATTACTATGACATCCACAATAAGGACCTCTAAAACCTTCTAAAAGACCTGTTGATCCTTCTCAGTGACCATATAAATTATTTTAGTCTGTAGAACCCCTTAGATAACCCTGAGTGCCTCAGTTACCAAAAGAACCACCTTGATGACCTCTAGCCCCGCCTAAAGTACAGTCGGAACCACTTAGCCTCATTCAAGCCATCTAAATTACCTGTAAAATCTCCTCAGTGACCAGAACTATGCTGAGGAGCTCCAGAAGCCCCTAGATTACCCCCCGCTGCCAGAACCTCTTTGTTTCCCACAGAAACTACAGTGAGGACCACAAGATCTACCTAAAGGAACCATAGAACCTCCAAGCTGAGCCCTTGAACATCCTGAATAAACACAAGATCCAGTTCAAGGGACCGCTAGAACTGCCCCAAAGACCTGCAAAACCACCTTAATAACCTCATAAATGACAATTGGAACCTCATGAGGGATCTTTTGAACCATCTAAATTACCTCGAGAACCTCCCCAATAACCACTATATTCAAGTTAAGGACCTCTGGAACCTCTTTGCTGACCATTAGATCCACCTAGTGAATGACTGGACACTTAACAGTCACCAGAATCTAATAAGGACTCATAGAATCTCCTTTAGATGATCTTAATAGATATATAAATGGGTAAAAAAATGACTGTAAAACTTAACACATACGGCAGAGTCTTACTAACGTACAGCTTCAAGTAGCAGGCATTTTCAGTAAACATTGATTCAACAGATTCAATTAAGAACAGGTTTTGCAATAAAAAAACACTTCCTTCATCACAACCTTTATTTAACCCTGACCAATGTATTTATTAATTTACCCAAAAACATAAAGAAATGCGTTCATTTATCAGAACATCAAAAACAAAACTTCACTGAAAAAAGGAAAAAGAGGAGGAATTCAGATAAACTCAACTCCTCCATCTGTCACATAGAAGGAGCTGCTCCTGTAAGCCTTCGTCCCAGAGGAGGAGGAGGAGGAGGAGGAGGAGGAGGTGAAGGAGGTGCAGTGGACGTTGAAGACCTGCCGTCTCCTCTGCTCCTTGCTGCCTCCTGCTGGGGCAGTGATGCTGTTTGTAGCTGCCTGCCGGGAACACAGCACCCGGTGGGTCACCAGTCGTTGCCATGGTCGACAGAGATATGGCCGTTCGGAGTCCGAGGCGGAGGAGGAGGGTGCACTGTAGCTCCTCCTGATGGCGTGGCAAGTGGCGAAGACCGTGATCTTGTAATCCCTGGGAGGAGGAGCCACAGATGTTATTGAGTCAATGTTGTGAAGTATTTACAAATTCTGACTTAGTGAGGTGTTGTTCCACTACCAGCCTCCAGAACAGCTTCAGTTCTAAGTGGAACTCTACTCATCACTGAGGAGTAGAACCTCCTTAATGAACACTAAAACCAAGTACAGGACCATTAGTACTTCCTCAATAACCACAAGAACTAACCAAACACATACAAGACCTGAAGAATCTCCTTGTTGACTGTGATGACAAATGGACCACTAGAACCCACTAAAAGGACTTCTAGAGCATATAAAGGACCTCAAATCTCCCAAGTGCCTACCTACTGGACCCTTAGGATCACTAGAACTTCCTACTGGACCAATGGAACCTCCTAATTGATGAATAACCACCTCAGCAGTTGGCCCAGGAGCTCTGAACACTTGCTGAGCTTCTCTTCCTGCTTGACGAGGCTGGCCCCACCCTCACAGCGGTCCAGCCAATAGAACGCAGAGATGCTGTCGATTAGGAGGAGCGCCAGGCCAGGCCGTGACGAGAAGGACGTCTCCAGGGAGTGGAGGGTGAGGAGGAGTTGGGAGGAGGAGGAGCAGTGGACGACCAGGAGGCGGGACAGACACAAACGCAATGCCGCCTCATCTGAACCAGCTGAGGGCGAGTTGGTAGAAAGAGCTAGAGACAGAGGAAGAGAGAAAAACAGAGAGAGAGAGAGATTTGTGTTCTGGTGTAATTCACTGTCAAACAGATGTGACAAAAACAAGGCTCAGAGAAATGCTGCATTTAATTTGAACATGAAAGAAAGACTTAAGTAGTGATGATACTTATGAACAGTTACATGTGTGTACCTGCATTCAGTCTGCTGTCCAGGATGCTGACCAGTCGTAACATGTCCAGACTGTAGTCAGTGTCCACAAACACAACAGCCACCTCCAGACCACCAGCAGCCGTTGGCAGCACACAGCGACACAGCAGGTGGTACAGCAGCTCTGTCTTAGCTGAGACACAGACAGTAAGACAGACAGACAGACAGACAGACACACACACACACACACACTTCAGAGGAGGGTCAGACCAGGTTAAAGGCAGAACTGTTACCTGAACAGTGAACTCACCTGTTCCCTCTGTCCCATATAGCTCCACCACCTGACCTGAAAACCCAAACACATGTGAGCCAATCAATCACTCAGTTCAAGCAACCCCTCCCTCCCCCCGATCAGTATTGCAGCTGTCACATCCCTTTGGGGGATGATATAATACATTTGACCCCTGTTTTTGTAATTCTTTATTTGTCACTATTCAGTCAAACTGTCCCATTAACAGCAGCTGAATCAGCAGTGACCAGCTCCTGTCTGCAGTGCGGCAGTGGACGTACAGACAACTGTCACTGGATCACTGGGACACTGGAGAAAACTTAAAAACAGGGAGATTCTGAATGGAGTTCTGCAGCCTCTTGTTCCTCTGGTTTATAAGTAAATTTCTGGGGCTTTTATTGTGGAAGGACGTCAGAGGACCATTTTGACACAAACAGCATCAACCCGTCCCTAAGTGTTTTGAAGTTTGTTGATGTCCTCCATGTGCTTTGTGTCAGGGAGTAAAATCATTTGGGTCATGTAACATGTGGTGAGGGGATCTGTTAGCTGACAGGAAGTGGCTGTGGTCAGTTACCATGGTCAGGTCCACCATCTTCAGGAAACAGATGAGGTTCGATGTCCTTCAGACAGCGACGGGTTTCCAGCCGGGCAAACAGCTGCAGAGACACATCGCTCATCACTCTGCTGTTATACACTGTACCAGGATGTAGACTGTACCACATCCTGTATATAAACCATTCCAACACAAATAGTGCACAAGCATTTAGACCAAGGGTGTCAAACATATGGCCCATGAACTTAAATGAGATTGACACCCTTAATTTAGACCGTGCCAACTTATACCAACACCCTGATTCATCAGTCATTCATAATCAAGAAGACTCACTCATCAGGGTATGTTTAGAACTTAGACAGGTTCTGGTCCTGTCACCAAGTCTACGATAACACATTAACTTCTACCAGTACTACTACCACTGCAGAAACCGGCTGCTCTCTACTGCTGATAATATGAAACCTCGTATGAGTCGACTTTTACTTTGAAAATTTAGAGCTGTATTTCCGGTGAGGAATGAGAGTTTTATATTGAAACGACAGAATGCACGTGACAATCGTTTCAATATAAAAGTCGTTAACTTAAACACAAACACAGATTACTTCATCAACTGTAAGGTGACGCGCTCATTCTCTGACCTGCGCGGCGCTTTCACTCATTTCAGCGCGGACTTCATCTTCCTTTCCTCCTCCTTCTTCTTCTTCTCCTCCTGGACGCCGCCGGCTCCGCCTCAGCTCACTTTCTGCTCCCGTCGTTTTACCGTAACGGACAGAGAGGCGCGTTACCGTAACGGACGGAGGAGGACGCCGGCTGTCCGGGCCCGGACTCGGGTCTTCAGACTGAGGTTTCCTCCATGGATGAGGAGCGAGGAGCAGGACATGTTCCACGTGTTCTATTATTCTAATATATGAAGGTGCTGTGTGTTTGTTTTCATACAGACATTCTGATTTTCTTATTCCTCTGGAAGGTCAACACGTGCACGGACTGAGCTTTTTATTAGGAACACCGGCTGGCTCCTTGGTGTTAGTTTTATGGAGCCAGAGTGAGTCAAGAAAACACGTTTGTTTCCTGAAAAAAAAAAAAAAATCAGAAAACAAACTTCATTGTGTTCGTTTTGTCTGAACCTCAAAACTGTTAAATTTAAAATTTTCAAATGATTCAAAGGAAAAGCAGTAAATCGTCACATCTGAGAAGCTTCTTGTGTCCGAGTAATAAAACACAGTAAAAACAAAAATATGGCTTCAATTAAAAGAATGACATAGACAGTGTTTGTCTGTATGTGATCAGACCCAGAAGCTATGTGATAACATGTGAAGAGGAGCACTGTAATGTCTGCAGAATAACATGCAGCTGTGGGAAGTGTCGCGAGTGTAAAACTGGTCTTCTATGTGTTCTATGAGAAGTTTAATCAAAAACGAAGGGAAAAAGAAATAAAAATATATTTTATACTTCTCCACAGGCTTTTAGCCAATTTTAAAATCATACACACAGAACTGCTCCTGCTCACCAGTGTTTTAGGTTCGTTACTGTCACCTCCTGCACAAAAGTTTGGACTACAGATACTAAATCTTAATCCTGTTGATCCTCCCTGCGGAATAAAATGTATTGTTTCTATTGTCCAGTTGTATTTGTATAATGGCCTCAGCCACAATCTAATAACAAATAAACGCCATGATGTGGAGAGTCATGAAAACACACTCTGATGAACCACAGATATGCAAATCTTCAGTCCTGTTTTTACACCTGTTTTACCTCCAGAATCCCTTTTTACCTGGAAGCAGAGAGCAGAGTCGGTCTGTAGATGAGGACTTTATTGACGGCAGCTCAGCATCAAACCATACATCGTTCACATTCCTCCATCAGCTCCGTGTGGATGTCTTCTTAAAACTAAAGCTCTGTTGTGTCCTTTACACGCTCAGCAATCCGCAGCTGCTCAGACAGACCACAGACTCAGGTCCAAACCACAAGACCACCTCCGATCACAGTCCGCAGTTCAGGTGTGAAGGTCAATACATTTAACAGCTGCTGGTCACAAAGACCTGTGCACACCTGAAGGGCTAAGTCACTTAGTATTTAGATACAACATGAACAGGCTCACTGCAGGCTGTGTGAAATGGAAGACCAACAAGTCCAGAGTCAGGAGCAATGAGTCCCGGGTCTGCACTTTGTCCTAAAACACATTTAAAGAAAACAGCACTAGAACAGATGCCAGACCAGCTGTGTATTGCTACATAAAAATGTATAGGATTGCAAATGAACGCACCATACTCCAGCTGACAGTACTTCTTGTGGCTTTGTCCTGTTCCTTGATCAGTTTGATGCCTGTCTCAGCATACTCTATATACAGTGCATTTATATATATAAATAAATGTGTTTGTATTTCTATATTTAACTTATAACTTACATGTAACTGATGTGTTAGTTCCCTACTTAACTCTTGTTCTTTACAAATATAAACACTCTGAGTGCAGTAGTCTATGATACAGGCAGTAACATCAAAATGATGAAGGACACACTCACACACACGCACACAAATGCATGCTCACACACTCAAACACACACACACACACACACACACACACACACACACACACAGAGTGTCACAGTTTGTTATTCAGAGTCACATCAGTCCTAGAAATTAATTAGACTCAACATCTTAAATACAAAGTCTTAAACTATAAAGAACAATAAAATCTTTGCAGTTTAAAGTCTGTTAATGACTAGACAGATGTGGCTCTGAGCTGCATGTGAAGGAAACACACAAGGACGACTAAAAGAAATAAATACAAACAGTAAAACGCTAAACTAGCTGCAGCCATCGCTGCTGACCTGCTCTCTGCCATCAAAAGCCTCAAAAATACTCTTCTTCTCCCTTCAACAACCTCAGCTCTGTTGTCCTTCATGGGAAAACAAAGTCAGGACAGTTTCTAGTTGGGTCCCTCTATATGAAACTGAGACAGAAGTCAAATAATAACTTCGCTGAAATAAGTTATAAACACATTAAGATCAAAGATGGTGAATAAGATTCCTTCACTGTGCAACATGAAAAACTCTCATATTAGCAGATATTGTCAGTCCTATTGTCATTGTGATTAATGTTATTATTCTTCCTTCTCACCGGGGGATGATCCTGCTCTAAATTTTGAAATTACAGTTCCCAAAATACTCTTGGGGATGTAAACAGGAAGCATGATGTTTCCACAGATTCAGCGAGTTGCATTGTTGGCTGCAACCTGAGCTTCTATCTGTATCTTAATCAATTTTGGCCTCACGCATATCTTTGCCTCACATCTCAACATGCCTGCAGTTCTGCTAGCTCCCTCTAGAGGCCCAGTATTCATTACACCACAAATCATAAAACCACGCTCAGGCTGTTTCACTGTAGTCCTGGGTTGAAGGGACAGGGTGTTTAAATAAAGTAAAGTAAGGAAATGCTGCCTTATCAGAAAGTGGAACCATTAACTCCACAGGAACAGCTCAGTGTTGTAGTTTTCATGTGATCAGATCTTTACAGCCCGTAACCTCGTTAAATCTCAGCTGGAGACATGATCAGCATCGGCAGAACTGACGTGGATCATCCTTGTCTTGACAACAGCTAACATGCTACCATGCTACCATGCTAACACACTAACAAGTTAACATACTAACACGCTGACTGACAGCAGGACTGAAATGAGTCAAAAACCTGCAGAGGAAGAATTGAGCGAACAGAGAGAGACGATCAGCGACACTTTGCAGCACAACTCAAACACAGAAAGAAGAAAATGGATTCTGTCCCGGGCTTTTCTTATTGTCAGCAGAGCTAAAACTTATTCTTCACCACTCATCCAGAGGGTCATACTGCAGCAGACTAATCTGGATCAAGGTGAGGATGTCTAGATTGGAATCTGTGATCCAGACTCTTGAACCTACAGTAAAACAGATCTGGTGTCAGCTTGTATTCAGGTGTCCTGTCTGATGGCAACAAGAAAAGAAAACTGGAAACTAGCTTGTATCTATGCATTTTTCATCCTTTTCTAACTATCCGCATCTCACTCTCTCCAGACCGACATGTGCTTGATTATACTAAGCTAGCCTGCTAATTGTCTGGTTGCCTAGTGGTCTAACAACTGAATAGGACTAGAGAGCAATAGGCTGTTGGCTAAGTAGCTGGTGGCTAGCAGATAGCAGGTAAACAGGCCAGCAAGTTGCAGAGCCAACAGGCTAACAGGCTAACAGGCTTGCCAGCTGTAGCCGCCGCTGCCATCAGGACATGATACCAAACACGGGGTTGTGTCGACAGATGCTCGGGCCGATCTCATCATAGTCCTTCTTCGAGTGACACACCTGGAAAAACTCCGGCTGCAAACAAAGTCACACAGTCGGCAACATACAACAAACACATGACAACAAGAATCAAACAAAATCAACCAACAGACGACAAACACACAGACAACAACAAGAAACAAACAAAATAAACAACAGAGACGACAAAAAATAGGAACACACAAACAAAAAATTCTGTTACCAAAGAGCACAGTTTGCCTATATGAGATGTGTGTTTGCTCTTTTGTGTCTCTTTGTGAGGACCAATTTTGACTTTCAGACATGGGAAGGGGACATCTTTGAAAGTTCTCAGAAAGGGACAACATTTTTACAAAGTGAGGACTTTTTCTCTGTTCCTCGCCTCTTCAGAGTGATGACTAAAGGTTCAGACAACAGAAGGTTAGAGTCAGGTTTAGGTTCAGGGTTTAGGTTTAGGTTTAGGACAGGTTCAGGGTCTGTATGTCACTATGTGTCCTAACAGGTACAGAAGTACCAAAGTGTGTGTGTGTGTGTGTGTGTGTGTGTGTGTGTGTGTGTGTGTGTGTGTGTGTGTGTGTGTTTACCGTGGATGCCAACATGGAGCCTCCGAACCAAACAGCGTAACGCTGCATGTGATGTGTAACAACCTGAACCTCCATCGGCTTCGGCTGCAAAATACAAACATTAATCAGTCACTGTCTGTCTGTCTGTCTCTTTCTCTCCGTCTCTGTCTCTTTGTCTCTCTCTCTCTGTCTGTCTGTCTCTTTCTCTCTGTCTCTTTCTCTGTCTCTCTCTCTCTCTCTCTCTGTCTGTCTCTTTCTCTCCTTGTCTATCTCTCTGTCCATCTCTCTCTTTCTCTGTCTGTCTTTCTGTCTGTCTCTTTCTCTCTCTCTCTGTCTGCCTGTCTCTCCGTCTGTCCATATCTGTCTCTCTTTCTCTCCATCTCTCTCTGTCTGTCCGTCTCTGTCTCCCTGTCTCTCTGTCTGTCTGTCTGTCTCTTTATCTCTGTCTCTCTCACTCTCTCCCTGTCTGTTGGCACGACTGGTTCCTGCATTGAGGCATGGACCTAACAGCTGTATGATGACGCCTGATTGTTACATGGAGGACTACTTTGGAAATGAGTCTTGGACGTGTCGTCCTCGATCTTACTGAGTCAAACAGACTGAACTAAAACTGTGTGTCTGACCTTTATCCGTCCTCCACTCAGCTCTTCACTCAGTTTCAGGCGGGCATCCACCACTCTCTTCAGGTCCCTCTGCAGCCGCCGGCCGAAGTCTCTGAACATGGTGGACCCTCCGGACAACACAATGTTCTGACACACACACAGTTTTAATTCAAAACACCTGGTGCTCACCGTTTTCTCCGGAGTGAGACACCTGACAACAGACACCATATCTTTGGTCTATGTTGATAGAACATACAGCTGAGCGTGTTACCTTGTAGAGAGGTCTCCTCACATCAATTGGACAACTCTGAATGACCTCATCCACGACATCAGAGATGGGCTGCATGAAGTCTGGGTTGGCAAACTGGAAAACACACATTTACACACACTTTATATTTTAATTTATTTCTTTACAATCAGTGCCAAAACACCTTGTCAACCACAAATTTCACCTTTACCATAACTTTGTCTCTTTATCCTCCTGTTTACATCCACTGGACCTTTAACTTTTACATTTTCTTAAATTTTTACAATAGATTCCCTATTATATTGTAAGTAGTTTTTCATATTATCAGTTGAGCCTCATAAAGTGAAGCCGCATTATCAACCATTTGTTGGTAGCAAAACAAGCTGCAAACACAAGAGCTGACATACAGTATTATGAGCCTAAAAAAGTTAAGTCGCCATGGCAACCAGCTGCCCGCATCCATATCCCTCAGACACAGAACAACATGAGCACCCTACTGATAATGTCAATAATGAGATGCAGGGTCCCTCAGGGTTTTGGTCTTGGTCTTTTATAATTTACGTTTGGTTAAAGCTACAATAAGTTGTAGTAGTGGACGGTGGCCTTTTACAGAGACTGAACCAGACAGGAAATGTGCCACAAAACTGAAACTAGGAGTTAAAAGAAGCTAACAAACTCTGTAGGTTTACCTCGGGGTGGAAGAAGATTTCAGGGCCCAGGAAGCGTTCATAGCCCACGTCGATATGGAAGGCGGTCTTACTCACAGCATTGACTCCTCGGTATTGTTTGATCCATTTCCCCGGGTCAGAGTCGTACTTTGTGAACTCCTTCACGATGTCCGGGCAGATGTAACAGTAACGTTCCTACCCAGAGATATATATATAAATACAAAACAATAAACAAGAAAATACATACAAAACTACACACACATCTACATACAGAAATACATAAAAACACACACACACACACACACACACACACACAGTGTGACTCAGTCGTGATGTTTTAATCAGATCTCCACTGAAAAATAATAATTCTTTTTCTCAAAGCACCTCTCCATTGAACAAAAATGAATAAAAAGGAAAGTCAAGTCATGGAGGAGGAGCAGAAGCAGAGTAAATGAAGAGGAGAGGCAGATGAGGAGGAGTTGAGGAGGAGGAGAGAATGAGGAACAGATGAGTCAAGGAGTAGAGGACAACTTTGGTACCTTGACGGCCTTGGCGGTCTCCAGCGACTGCTCTGGAGGAATCCCCACCTCTCTGTCTCTGAGCAGTTGTTGGATGAAGAAGGTGATGTCCCGCCCTGCGATGGGGATGTGCTTTATACAGCTACCAATCACGTAGCCCTCAGCCTGCGACAGACAGCCACACCCACGAATCAGTGAGCAGAGAGCCTCCACACGGCAGACGGTACAGTTTTAAAATGTTGTGAGCGTGTCTGACCACGGGGATGGCGTGTGTGACTCCGTCTCCGCTGTCGATGACGATGCCGGTCAGAGTCCTCTGTCCGACCTGCCGAGACGTCCAGGACGCTGCCAATGCCAGCACTGCCTGGTGGAGGGACAGGCTTTATGTCATTACACCCCCTCAGGGAATCTCCTCGAGGACCTCTGGGCCTTTCTCAAGGATTTCTACAACTGGAGACACAGTTTATTTCATAACACCACATGGTAGAGTTGCACAGGATGAGTCTCACCTGTCTGTGTGTCTCACCTGTCTCTGTCTGTGTCTCACCTGTACGGCGATGTAAAGTCCAGGTATGTTGAAGGTCTCAAACATGATTTCGGCCAGGTACTCTCTGTTCTCTGGAGTGTTGAGAGGAGGCTCCGTCTGCGCGCGCGCACGCACGCACGCACGCACACACACACACGCACAGATTAAATCACATGAGAGAGAATCATACTCCCTGAATGGCTGTTGGGTGTCAGGTGTCTCATGAAGATATGTTCATCTTAAACAGTTCAGGTCTTTATATTAAACAGCAGGTAAGCATAGCAGCACTAATGATGCTTCATCCCATGATATCACTCAAGCACCAACACCTTCAAAGGCCTCTAAATCGTCTAAACCTATTCCAGGACAGACACATCACCCTCAATAATGTCTGGAACCTGTTTAAGGAACCTAACAACCTCCTGATATGTGAGTAGAAACTTTCAATGCATGAAACTTCCACCTGACCTCTATACCAACCTCAAGGTTATCTACAGAAATCTCCAGTGACCTGTACCCCCCCAGACTTCTAGAACCTCATCAAGAACCTCTACAACCTCCTCAAGAATATCTGGAACCTTCTGAAGGACATGTTGAATCTTATCCACAACCTCTAGACCCCTCAGCAAGGAACTCTGTAATCTCTCAATAGGCACATGACCTCCTCCAGGACCTCTGAACCCTCCTTAAGGGCCTCTGGAACCTCCTCCAGGTCTAGAATTTTCCCAGTGACCTGTGGAACCTACCCAAAATCCCCTGCAAAGTTTTCCATGATTCAGGGTCACATGATTAAAGAAATGTCTGCCTTTTAAAATCATGTGTCGTCCAACAGTTTAGCCTCTTTTCTAATTCAGAGTTCAGTGTATGTTTATCTGTATGTTTACCTGCAGGCAACAGTGCCTTCTTTGGACTGTGGACATGGTCGAAGACAGAGAATAAAAAAATGAACAGTGTCCACCTACCATGAGGAAGCTGTGGTCCTCTGGTTCAGCTCGAAGGTATTTGAAGATGACCTGCTCCATAAACTTCTCCATCAGATCCCAGTCTTCAACCATCCCATGACGGATCGGCCACTAGACCCCAAACAAGACAGAGGGGGAGAACACGACAGAGACAGAGGAGGAGAACATGAAGACAGGAGAAGGGGAAACAAGAGTGTCTCATCGAAACAGAATATACACGAAGCTCATGACCAGCAGTAGGAACGTGAAGCGTGTGGCTAATGGGTAAAAACACCAGAACAGTCCTTTATGTTCTCCCACCTTGGTTGCATAGCTGGGTTTGTCTACGGCCTCATCTCCAATGTAGAAGTCCAGGTCGTCGACTCCTCGTACGAGCCTCCTCTGGGCCTGCTCCCCCACGCTGGCCGACTCCTTGATGGCGATACCTTGTCGAGATCAGATTCAAACACACAAATGTAAAAATATACATAACTCGTGTCTACAAGCAAACCTCACTGTAAATGTACCAGATTTATTTGATGAATTACTGAAACCTCATTACTGATAAGGTCTCAGGCTGGGTTCGGGTTTCAGAGTGATGTGGTGCAGGTTTCAGACTGACGCTGTCTCTAAGGCTGTGTGTACTCACAGGACGGCATGATGAACTGTGGCTCTGTGTTTCCAGCATAGCCAATCTTTGTGTACCTGCAGTCAAACAGATAAAACCCTGTTAGAGTGAAGCAGAGGTCCAGGGAGGGTTCCCAACATCTGGCTCTCTCTCTGCTGCTGGCCTGTGGTGGAAAGTAACTGAGTACATTTACTCAAGTACTGACTAAAGTACAAATGTGAGGTACCTGAGCATTGTGTAAGCTCCACACAGGAAGGACCCGCCTGAACCAGGGCGCTGCCCCTGACAGCTGTAGCTACTTTACAAATTCAGATTTTTACCAACAGATCATATCAGAGTCTACAGAGTGCTTTGTTTTAAGTAGCCAAATGCAAGCAGAGCTGAAATGATTCGTGGACTGACAGAACTACAGCTGTTAATCATTTTAGTCATTTTAATGTGAAAATCCCAAACACTTCATGGTTCCAACTCCTTAGACGGAACACTCTGTTGCTTCTCCCTCTCACTATCAAGTGATCTTAATCTATTTTCAATAATGTTGAGGTTTTGATTGTTGTGTGCGATGGTTTCAGCTTTTTCTGATGTTTTTACAAACCAAATAATCCATCAGCGGATTAATCAATAATGAAAGTTACCATTGGTTGCAGCCCTGTAGGAAACAGCTAAAACAGTGGAATCCTGCTTTTGCTTGAATGCATCAGAGATAATAATCCAACGATAAAATATAAAATGATATAACAGTCACAGGGGACGTTTTACTGCTCTGAGAATGTTCACTCATCACACTCTAAGCAAAAACTGTGGTTTTATCTCAAACCAGAGCCTTGTTCCTGGTCCTGTAGCTGCAGGTGCCCAGTATTTGAAGGATCCTCAGAGGATCCTCAGAGGATCCTCCAGTTCACCTCCCTGTTGTTCCTGAACCAGTGGGAACCAGTCAGCATTATAATGGGACCTGATTCTCACAGGGACACCAGGCTGTAGCTCACTGGCTGGGATTGTAGGTGTTACCGCTGTGTTTTTAGTCTTTGCAGCTGTGAGCAGTTCCTCCTCCTCCTCTTTTCACTGTTGAGGGTGATGGAGTCACGTGACTTGGCAGCAGGAGCTGTGAGTGAGGAGTGTGACCATGGAAATATGACGTCCTGATGGTCTAAAGTGCCACCACCTCCCTCCTGACTCTGTGGGCGTGAACTCAGAAATTTCTGCCTTCCCTCTCAGAGGTTTTAATGTCGCAGACAATCTGATGGGGCAAACGCAGCGAGCAGCTCCTGTTCTACTTCCTGCAGCTGTCCTACATTCAGACGCCCGGACCAGAATAGACTGATCACAGATCAGTGGGTGGGTAGTCACACACCATATCTGAAAATGGTGGAAAAAGTCCTGTGGTCTCTCAGAGTCCGAGGTGACGTACGAGCCAACAGAGATTCAGAAAAACAGAGAAACTGGCTCCAAGACTGTTCAGTGACTTACATGATGGTTCCAGTATCAAAAATAAAAGCTAGAGCACTGTCTCATTTCTTTCTATAGTGTTATTTCATACTCAAACATTTTAAATTAGAAGAGAATAAAAAAACAGAATAAAAAAAAATTAAAAGTGGAACAAAAGAAGGGTGATTGATATTTACAACCATGAGATCGTTCTTAATTCATCGCAGCTCGAAATCCTTTGAACCAAGTGAAGTCAGATCCAAATTAACCTGCTGAGGTGCCCTGGGGCACACATCTGTTATTGGGCTCCCACTGACCTGAACAAACTTTAGTCTACGAGACTCCTGGTCTCTACTGAGTCCCTCTACTAGACCAGGACCACAGGGGGGAGGGAGGAGGACCTGGCGGAGCTCACGTTATGCTGCGGTCATACAAATCTCAGACAAATTTGTGAAGAATGAAATGACATAAGACAACCCCCCAACCCAAACAGACTGATCCAGTCTTTAAATAATCCATCAATAAACGAATCCATACAATTTATTATGTATTATGTTTATATATTATCGATTCTGCTCGGCCTGACTTTTAATTTAGGTGAACTGTTCCTTTAATACCAACCAAAACAAAACACACACACACACACACACACACACACACACACGCACACACACACAAATACACAGACAAGTCTGTTCTCTACATACATGATGTTTATAAAAACACACATGACGTCACAGTCTTTATAGTGTGTGTGTGTGTGTGTGTGTGTGTGTCCTCACCCCGTCCCGCAGTCTATCACACAGGGAGGCAGCTGCAGGGACATGTTGTGGTTTTGGTCCGGCTCGGTCCGGCCAGCAGAGCGGTCGGTGGTCGGCTGTTGTTGTGACCGGCTGGGTGCAGAGCTGAGAGCGTGAGGCGGAGTTAGAGGAGTGTGATGGAGAGAGAGAGAAATATAATACCTAGGTGCCCGCGCGCTCTCTCGCTCTCTCCCTGTTTCTATGTCTCTCGACCCCTTCTCTCTCTCAGAGCAGTTCCGGGTCGGAGGGAAAGATGGAGAAAATAGCAACACATCTGACTCGGCCCCGGTAACCGGAGAAAGGAGTTTGTGTGCGTGTGCACGTGCGCACGCTGTGTTCACTGGATGTCAGTCGCACCGTAAATATCGCTGTCTGTCAAAAAACAAAAATCTCACTTCCGCCTCACGGCACAACAACAACATCAACAGTGAAGAAAGGCAGGCGATGCTGTGGCAGAGCTCACGTGGATTTTTGTTTGAGCATGTAAAGTTATTCTGTACAAGTGTATTTTATCACAGAGATGACTTGTCATTTAAGTAAAATGACTAAAACCACAGAATAAAAATACTGCATTCAAATGTTACCTAAGTAAAAGTGAGCAGAGAAATGTGAGGGTGTAATAATGATGATGCAGCACGTGAAGTATGAACTATGACATATCATGAGCTTCTCATCACTGGCGCGTCATGTAAAAGCAGCATTTTACTGTGGAGCTGATCTGTAACTGTTCATGCAGGACAGAGGATGTCATGGGAAATGTCACTCAACTCTATCCAGAGACAGCCTGACGTCTTCAGGTGTCCTCTTCCCCCCAACCAACAGTCTGAGACGAAGAAAAGCAGCAAGTCGCCCCGTCTGAGCAGATGGAACCATGAAATACGACTGAAACTCCTCATCCCTATTTGGTTTTGATAATTAACAGGTATTCAATGAATCCACTTACTGTGAATGACAGCATGTAGTACATAACATCATATTTAAAGCTCTTCATGTTCATGTGAAATCTTAATCTGAAAAGTTTGCATCTGAGATTTAGTGGAGCAACAAGTTGAACTAGTGGTACTTTAGTGAAGGTGATGGAACAGGAAGAGGAACTACTCGGTCTTTAGTGGAGGGTGTAGAGCAGGAACTGGAACCACTCGGTGCTTTAATGGAGGAGATGGAATATGAACTAGAACTACTCTGGACTTTTAGAGGCGGTGACTCCTCCACTGACACTTCAAGCTTCAAGTGTTTACAGGCATTGAATCATGTTGAATTTAAAGTAAATGTTCAGACCCTCAGAGGCCAATAAAAGGATTTTATCATCATGTGACTCCATTGTGTTTATATTTTGATGTCGTGTGCTATAAACGTGCACTCTGATCTAAGTGTAGTGTAGCAGTGAATCCAGCAGGTGGCATCAAACAAACTACTACTACACAGAAAGATGCTTTTTTTTCTACCTCTTTTGAAACAAACTATGTGACATGCAGTGTGTAACAAGGAGACTACTACCACCACTACTACTACTGTTACTTCGACTAATACTACTACTGCTACCACTACTAATACTACTACTGCTACCACTACTACCACTGTTACTACTAGTAATACCCCTATTATTACTACTACTGTTACGCCACTACTACTACTACTACTAGTGTTACTACTACTGCTACCACTACTACTACTGTTACTACTACTAATACTACTGCTACCACTACTACTACTAGTGTTACTACTAATACTACTACCACCACCACTACTACTACTACTACTACTACTACTGCTACCACTACTACTACTGTTACTACTACTAATAGTGCTACTGCTACCACCACTACTACTGTTACTACTACTACTACTACTACTAATACTACTACCACTACTACTACCACTACTACTATTACTGCTACTAATTGCAGTGATACTGTTGCCACTGATCACTAACACTATAACTGTTACTACCACGTGTTCCTGGTCCTGTTGCTGCGACTGACGATAATCAACACAAATCAACAAGATGAGGCGTCAATCATTTTCCAGTGCGCGCGCACTCAGGGCCAGTGAGAGCATGAATGAGAAGCAGAAGGGGAAGTGACTGGGGTATTCACACTCCAGACCCGGGAGAGAGCCGGGACACTTCCAGATCAAGGAGGAACAAGAAGCCTTCACCACCACCACCACCACCACCATCATCATCATCATAATCATCGCTGAGCGCTTCTGTTTGGCAGTTTTGCGGCTGGAGTCTGGCGGAGGGGAATCCCGCCTGTCAGAGCGAGGGGGCGTTACCACTCACCGTGTGTGTGTGTGTGTGTGTGTGTGTGTGTGTAGCACGTGCAGTCTCAGTGAGGACCACAAACCCGGAGGAAAACCCGGACCCGGAGCTCATCTTCCAGCCACTGATTCCCGGAATATAGTTCCTCTTTCATTTCCGTTCCTCTGCATATCGATAATCGGTCGTCACTTCCCCGCTGATCAGCGGCAGCTGACGGGTTTCCTCTCGTCAGAGGCTGTCCGGACTGTTCCTCAGCATCATGGTGGGTTTTCTCTCCGGTCTCTTCGGAACTGAACCGGGTCTTCGTGATGAGCTCCGCCGCGTCACCTGGCCGTCAATCGACCGATAATCGATAATGCCGGTTGTTTATCGGTGATGGCCTGAAACTTCAGGGATTCAGTGTGAAAAGTTTTCAGATTGATTTGGATTTCTTCAGTCTTTTTTTAACGATTCTACAGCCATGAGGAGCAGTTTATTCAGAAGTCAGTTCGCTCTCGAAAATCCTTTCCATCAGTCTCTGCTGGGTTAAAGCGTGGACACTTACCTCAGTAAGGTGACGTCACCAGGTGCTGTGTTCCTATTGGACGGACTTTTAGGATCCATAATGTGCAGACTGGCAGGTTATTGGCTCTAACAGCAGTCGGCCTGTAGGGGGCGATGGCCGCCGCCTACACCAGCAGGGACATTGTGGAGGATTACCTCTGCTACAAGCTGCTCAACAAGGGCGTGGCCTGGCGTTTCCCGCCGCCGCCACCACGCCGGCTGGGCAATCATCGCGGACACGACGAAGCCTCATCATCAGCGTCCTCATGGAGATCTGGGGGAGCAAGGACGTCGCACCGCGGCGCTGCTCCAGACGATGCCCAGCAAGGTGAGGAAGTTTACTCCCGTTGTCATGGCAACTGCTGATGTGATGCTACTGCTACTACGGTTACTGTTACTACTACTACTACTACTACTACTGCTGCTGCTGCTACTACTACTGGCACAAGCGCTTCCACTATTACCAGTACTGGTATGAAAGCTAGCAGTAGTAATAGTTAAAACATACTGATGACATCATGGTACACTGGAAGAAGGAGAATGGGCGCGGTCAGGTGACATCGCTGTCAGTTTAATCTGACCCCTTCTTATTTCATGCCCCTTGCGCTATAATGTCATCACTCGTCTCCTTGCTCCTAGATCCCCGGTCGGCCCCGCCCAGGTTGCAGGTCACCCTGCGGTGCACCGGTGACAAGCTGGAGCGCCATTACCATGGCAACCTGTCGGCCCATGTGTCGCTGCTGCTTTGTGAAGATGGCGCTGGGGACCCCAGCTGCTCCTCGCTACGGCAAAGCCTGACAGCGGTCAGGGAGGAGCTGTTCAGGGATGGAGTGAATTGGGGACGCATTGTGGCCATGATGGAGCTGGGAGGGGCCCTAAGTGCCGAGGTAGCCAGGACAGGTGGCCACTGGCAGGTGGACCACATTGCCAGGTGGATGGAGGAGAGTCTGGACTCCCTGCCGGTCCGGGGATGGATAGAAGACAATGGAGGATGGGTAGGAGGATGATGATTCCTCTTCTTCTCTTGCTCTTCTCACAATCACAAACCAGACTATGTTAAGTTTCAGTCAAAATAGCACAATGCTGATTCTTGTGTCCTTCTTTCTTTCCTCTTTTCTTTCCTCATTTCCTTTTCCTTCCCATTTTCCATCTGACATGATCTACTTTGAAAGCAGGAGAATGTTGAGAAAAAATGAAAAAAAATCATGGTGTTAAATTGTGGTACTGTGTGGTCCTCCCAGTGTTCAGGGATCTCTGGATAAGTTTAGGAATGCTTGAGAGTGCTTGAGGGGTCTTTGACAAGGTTCAAGGAGACCAGGAAAAGCCTTCTGGTCCAGTCAAAGTAGCCACCAGAGAAATTCCAGGGTAGAGACAGGTTTCAGGGGTCCTCAAAGAGGCTGCGTGGTGCACAAAAGGGTTCTTGGGGTTCCTAAGGGGCCCTTGAAATGTAGCCTGTGGTTCTCCCAAAGTGTTCAGAGTTCACTGAAATAATCCAGGGGGAATTGAGTGTCATTTAGGTTGTTCAGACTGGGTTCCACGGTCCTTGAAAAGTCCTTCCACAGTCTCCAGGAGTCATTCTGGTCATTCAGAGATTATTGAGATTGATGGGGAGGGTTTTGAGGGGGTTCTAGGACCAATTGCCTTTATTGGTCAGTAGAGAGTCTAGAGAGACGTTGTGTTTATTTGGGACGCCCCCAGTTTACGTCATCAGCAACTAGTAACAACTTCTGTTTTTGATCAGGGCAGTTGAGACAGACATAAACAACTGATCAAAGACCAATCAGGGTCATTATCAATAATATAAATATTCCAAAAAATAATAATTCTATTTTCACACACATACAGTGAAGGTCGTTTTTATTAATTCCAACTGTTTCACTGTGTGTGTGTTTGTGTGTGTGTGTGTGGTTCAGAGGGAAGATCAGACGTGATACTGCAGAAGGTGAAAAGAGTATTTTGGTTCGAATGCAAATTATATGCAAAGTGCAGAAAATCCCTAAAACTCTGCGGAGAAGCTGAGTGTAGGTGTGTGTGTCTGTGTGTGTGTGTGTGTGTCTCAGTTAGATGATAAGCGACAGAGTGACAGGTTTGCAGACAGAGAAAAACAGAGACTGAGAAGCTGTTTTCATGAAACTTATTAAAGTGAAACTGAGACTGAAACATGCAGCTCGTTTCCAAACTGTGAAAATTAACTGTTTTTCTCTGCCTCATCTCAGTTGGGACTGAACCTCTGGGAGTCTTTTAACTGATGAAGAAACAGCCTGAGGAATCACTTTGGACTTTGAGAACTACAGAGGGACACGTTGGACAATTTAGAGAGTAAATGATGAATAAATTAGTTGTAGACGTAACTGGCAGGTCTTTTGAATGTTTGTTAGCTGCAGGCGTCATTCAAACAGTATCACTTAAAAATCGAACTCATGATCTTTATGGGCTCAAAATTCATGTGACCTGAAAAAGATGTTTTTTTCTTTTTAAAAATCAGTTTTTAAACTGATCCATTCAAAATTTCATTGGAAAAATATGGTTAAAGAAAGTAAATAAACTTTCATTGGAAAACCTCATATTTATAACTAGCTTCCTGTTAACTGTTCCATTCCAAACTGTCATCAGGAATCATGTTAAAAACAACCAACTGAGTGTGAACAGGTCCATCCCAAATATCCAGTGGCAAAACATGACAAGCAGCCAAATTTCTACAGGGAAAACCTTTAATAAAAAACTCACTGCTTACTGCCCAGTTCCAAACTTAAATTAAGAAACATCTGAGTAAAAAAAAAAAAACTGGTTGTCATCCGGTCCAGTCAGAGATTTTAGTTGGTAAAATCTTACATGGCTACCTCAAGAAACAGACACAATCTGGCTGACAAAAGACACAGCATATTATCCTCATGGTCCAAGTTTGACATTTGGCCAAAAATCATCATAAAAGGGGAGGGGGGTGAACAGCCAGAAGGTAGAAAGGGGAACAACTAGGCTGATAAACTGGTGTGTGTGTGTGTGTGTGAGTGAGTGAGTGAGTGAGTGAGTGAGTGAGTGAGAGTGAGTGAGAGAGAGAGAGAGAGAGAGAGAGAGAGAGAGAGAGAGAGAGAGAGAAAGACCCCAGAACACAGCAGAGAGAAGCTTTTACTTTCCATTTATATTCTCTCCTGTCTCAGCGGAGACCTTAATCTGCTGCCTGATAAAAGTGTGTGTGTGGGTGTGTGTGTGTGTGTGGTATTACCTAGAAATATCTTTCCAGGTAATTACTGTGGTTGCGTTTCCGCCTTAGGCCTCAGATCAGCTGAAAGACTGTTTCTATAGAACTCTGTTCAACTTAAACAACAAGACAAGCTCTCATCCACACACACAGTCTACCTGATGTAGGTATGTGATTTTAGTTTTCAGTTAATTTTTAAAGGGAGCCAGTGAAGAGTTGATGGTGACACTAACAAGGCAGCAGGTAAAGCTGTATGTGTGTGTGTGTGTGTGGGTGTGCGTGTGAGTGTGTGTGCATGTGTGTGTGTTGTGGGCTCTAAGAACACAGGCAGTGGTGAGCAGAGCTGCTTTCTCAGAATTCACTGACAAAATTTTCCATCTATACATTCAGATACAGATAGAGCCGTGTGTGTGTGTGCGTGTGTGTGTGTGTGTGTTGTGATTAGCTACACAAATAGCAGTGTCATCTGCAGAACAACACACACACACAGGCCTTTGTTTCTAATTCCTTCTGATCAGTATCATTGGTCATATTTTAGTACGAAGCCTCATTTTGATACAAACTCAACACTTCCTGTAACTGTTTCACATTAAAAGCCCTCCAGCTATTCAGTTGAGACAAATCTTTAGTTTCTGAAATGCTGGACAGGATTAAAGGATGACAAAAAAACATGGATCAAAATGAATGAATTAAACGCACCATCGTGTCACTTTGAAGTCTGTAAAAAACACAGTAAATTTACTGGAAATATTCCCTAAAACAAAGACTATAACAGTAGATTATATTACATCTACTACATCAGATTACATCAGATTACATCAGATCACAGCAGTAGAAATCCACCTTTTTTTTCCCCTGGCCTGTGTTTGTGTGTGTGGACCACGCCCCAGCCTTTTACTTTGAAATTAACCAAAAGTAAATTGTCTCTCACAAAAACAAGTTAGATTTCCTAGACATAAAAATAATGCACCCACCCCGCATTACTTTGGTTTGCACTGCTACTTATCCCTTAGCAACAAGGTGTGAACAAAGGTTCCACCATTAAGTCAAAATGACAAATTAAATTTATGTTAGTTTTATTCAATGGAAGAAAACATAACAGAAACTGCCTCATAGACTAATGACCTGTTGTCTTTTTGCCACTAACAGTAACCGCTATCCTTCATTTATCAGCCCCTTCAGCAAATTATGAAATTTATTGCTATGTTAGCTCGTTAGCTCGTCCGAGCAGCCCTCAGACCCTCAGACCTAGTTCTTCCTGATGCAGATCGTGACGAGGTTCCTTTCCTCTCCATTCCAGCACCTTTCACCTCTCAGACTCAGAACCCAACAGAATGTTATTTGGCAGTATCCTGTAATGACCCCCGTCTGCCAACGGGGGCAGCATTGCTACTGCTCAGCAAAAGTTACGGTCTTGCTTTAATACAGATGATTTTTTTAAACACACACACACATACGGTGTGTGAAATGGACTTTGCTGCTCAACGTTATCTTGTTTGGTTTGGTCGGATAAGGAGGCTCTGTGGCTGAATGCCGCTGTCACAAACCCCAGTCTGACCCTGCCAGTAAAACAGAACAACAGGCTCATTTTTGATCAGTCTGCTTTGCAAAACACACACCCACACATATATGTTCCCTTCAAGTGATTCATCGTTTCAGAGAAGTGTGACTCAGACTGATGTTGAGTTGATTCTGTGTTACTCTTAAACCTGCAGGGTGATTCTATTAATGTCAACCATGCTCCCAATTTGTCGTTGACCAAACTCCTGCACATGCCACAGTTCTCATGTGCATCGATGTTTGAAGAAATACTGAACCAGAAATGATTTAGAACCTGGTTCCTCCAGTGGAAACACAGATAGGGGAACCTCAAAAGGTTCCTGTTCCCTGGTTAAAATTTTCTGCAGTGGACAGGCTCACAGACAGTGTGCGAGGTGATGACAGTTGTCTGTACATCTATGGCTACGCTGCAGGTAGTAAAATATGCTGCTGATCACTGCTGGTTCAGCTGCTGTTAATGGGACAGTTTGAATGTATTTCTGACGACAACAACAAACTAGGTTTTAAATCAGCATGTTTGATTTGTGGGAACCTTAAACCAGAGTTCTTTTTGGTAGAACGTGGTCAAAACTAGGAAAGATTAATGTTGAGTCAGAAATAAGACTGTGGTCACTGAAACCAAAGAGAAAAAATGTGTATGTAAAGAGGATATTCTACATCAGTCCTGTGTCACAACCTGGATGTGTTTTATGAGGAACTATTTAGAAGAAGGGTTCTCCCCTAATCATCATATTACTGTTCCATATCAACACACAAACACACATGCACCCCGTGCAGGGAAAGAACCAAACATTTCCTTGTTAACGCTCGGTCATGTGACTGCACAACCAACCTGTGCTCTGTTGAAAAAGATTAAATACACCACAGTTAAAGTCAGGTACATCACCATCAGATAAAGGAACACCTGTCCCCTTCACTTGTAGTGTTTCAGTATAGTTCATCCACTGGGGGGCCGGTGATCAGTCTCCTCTGACTGTCCCCCCACCAAGATCCGGATGGGAGATCTAACCGTTCAAATCTTCTGAGTCTGCTCCAGTCACCACTGTGCCTCAGTATTTAAACTTCACAAACAGTGATTACTGAGTGGTTGACTTTTTTCCCTGAATTTTGCTCCAAAGGAAACGTACAGGCTGCCCTGCCTTCTCGCTGGCCTGATCATGCTGCTTTGTTGTTGTTGTAGCAAACATATTAACATCAGCTGCTTCAAAATATGTCAGTGTTGTGGTCTCAGTATTTGCTATAAACTGAT
The DNA here is from genome assembly GCA_016859345.1 of Istiophorus platypterus. Taxonomy (NCBI): domain Eukaryota; kingdom Metazoa; phylum Chordata; class Actinopteri; order Istiophoriformes; family Istiophoridae; genus Istiophorus; species Istiophorus platypterus. Next base: position 21,105,803 of record CM029125.1, on the reverse strand, counting down.
TAATGCAGAGCTGAATTATTAAAATGAAAATCTGTGCAGATCAAACTTCAGCTTTAGAAAACACAAAACACACACTTGTTCTATTTGTGAATCCATCAAAGAAAAAACACTAATTCAGTGTGCTTTCTGTCCATCTGTCTCTCTGCGATTTCCCAGGATGCCTTTGTGGAGTTGTATGGTGAGTGCAGACCTTCAGCCAGTTTCTGGTCTCTAAGGACAGTGGTTGGACTGGCTGTACTGGGAGCAGCTGGGATCACACTGGGAGTCCTGTTCAGCTGGAAATAACTCCAACTCCTGGTCTGGACTGATCCAACCCAAACTGGTCTGAAATGGACTGATCCAGCCCAATCAGCAGCCCCAGATCTGCAGTTCCTCTGATGGCCACTAGATGCTGCTGTCATCCATCTGGATTGAGGTGAATGAGAAAACCTCCAGCTCCTCTCTGTAAATATAAAGTCAAAGCAGTTTTCCACAATAAGAATCCATTGAGCTCTTCTATTGTCAGATTGAAGGGGTACTTTCAAAGTAAAAGTTCCTTAGACACATATTAAGTCACCGCCTACGTGTTCCTAACAGTTTCCGCCTGCTTCTGGTCCTTGCACTAGGCTAGGCTAACAGTTTCCCCCTGCTTCTAGTCTTTGTGCCAAGCTTAGCTAACAATTTCCTGGACCTGTTTCTGTACTAGACAGATCTCTTAGAGGAATTTATGAAAACTCTGGAGTGAAATGATGAACCAGACCATTAAAGGAGGATTCAGGAGACAAAAAAGGAAAAAGAACACACCAGAAACTTTGTCTTTACACCGTTTGTTGTCTGAGAGTGACAGACTAACAACTGTGCCACTGTCAGCTGAGACATTATGAAGGATTAGAGCCTGAAGAGGATTTCAAGCTGCTGACAGACTGGCCTGAACTCTGGTTTCATACCTGTCCACTCACCTGGTGAATACACCTGCTTTAATTCATCCACACATTAAGACCCAAGATAAACTAAATGAAGAGACTGTCGGATTATTACTGAGGTTACGCAAAGGTTTTCTCACCAGTTTACTCACCAGTGGTTGACATGACACAGCCTCTGTCTCTGATTTGTGAACTCTGACCCCCGACTTTAAGCTGATGATCATTTTTCCAGTGGTGGAAACTTTCATCACGCACTGTTATTGTGTAAATACCTTAGTTCTTCCCAGGAACATTAGATTTAATTTTGTTTTTAAATCACAGACCTTTGAATCGATTTCTTCTAATTATTTTATTTTTCTCATTTTTAAATAAGCTCTTTTTAAATTTGGACCCTAAACCAAACTTTTTGTTGAATCATTTTTTAATGTGATTTGTTATTTCTCTTTAAGAGCAGATGACACGGGTCTGATTATAAAGTCACTTTCTTGTCGAGATGTGGAAAAGTTTTTTTTTTTTTTTTTTTTTAAATAATTACAGCTTCTTTAAAATTATTCTGATGTTGTTAAATTCTGTCTGGAAATCTTTTTTTTTTTTAATTTTACCACCAGGAGTCACCAGAGCCTAAAACAATTGCATTCTTCATGTGGGTTTTTAACACTGTAAATGCTAATGATGGTAATGAAGTTCTGGTGCTGAGCCTGATGTTTAAATCCCAAATCACAGAAACCATTTATAGCCTTTAAAAAAAAAACCGTAGTGCAGATTTAATGAGCTTATTTACTGGACTTTTAGCTCTGGTTTGGTCTGATGTTACCTGGGACACTCAACTTCAGTATAACTTTATTGCTGCAAGGCAAAAAGTTTGACGCAATGGACAAAAGAAGCTAAAACAGATATTTGAAATTATGACAATAAATATTGTACATTAATGAGAAATGATCATGTAAAAATATAAAACAATGGAATCGTGGGAAAGAATAAAACTACCTTTAGATAACTGATGGGCAGCAGAGGGTGAAGTCCTTCACTCACAGAGGAAAGACCTACATTGTGTTGTTTGTACTCATTTTGCGTCTTCTTCAGTCTGGGGCCTTTCTTCTCAAATGCCATCCTGCCCTGACCTCAGTCAATGGGTCAAAAAAAAAATAATAAAAGCATCAGTTTTCATCACTGTCCGAGGCTTTTTCTGAGGGAACTGAACAAACCCTGAGACCATGGGGTGAACGTGTGATGTGGCCGGAGGTCATTTACCCGTTTACGTGGCTGGGAGATGGTCTGCTGACATATGAGGAGATGGGAGGAGGTGAGAACCTCCTCCGGTGTCAGACTCAGGACTGTGGCTAGTTCCTGAAGCAATACACAGCAGTGAAGAGCTGAGACGTAGGACTCAGGTCAGTAGGAACACAAGGAGTTTGGTTTTTTCCCCTGGTGGGAAGCAGACGAGCACTTTGGTCAACATTTTATTTTCCGTTCAGTTCTTTTTTATTGGTTGATATGAATGTTAATTAAAAGTCAAAGGTTCAATTGTGCAACCTCGTTTCATTTCACATTTTCATCTGCTTCAGAGAAATAAAGGTTTTAGTGACCCAGGCAGATCCATCTTCACCTCTGGCTCAGTTCCCCGTTTTCCAGGGGAAATGAACATGAATGATACATAACTGAATCTGATGCAGCAGGTTTCGGCCTCAAAGCCACTCGGCGGGATTAGAAGAGCTAACAAAGTCCAAGCCTCCTGTCTCAGCCGAGCCGGTTTATGTTGATGCGTTTTAGTCACGTCCGTGTTTCGGGTCCGAGCCCGGCCGGTGTCCCCTAGACGGTGAGTGCAGATGAAAACCGAGAATCAGGAGAAACTGGACTCACTGCTCACTGTTTTTTGAGTCTGCGATTGAAAAGACTAGGGTGTATGGATTCTGTCGGTGTGTGCAGGACTTACCCTGAACTGTGGAGGTTTATGTGACAAGTTAGTGGAGGTGTAAAGATCTGGATGTCTGTGTTTCCTACAGTTGGAGACTGACAATTAACAGCTTATACAATTATATAAAGAAAAAGAAAACTATACAAAAACTGTTTCAAAGTAGGAAGAACATCATCAAGATGAACCTAATGGATGAAATGAAACCAGTCACGCCTTCATACTGACACGCCCAGTCTTCAAACAACAGCACCACATAGTGGAAAAACAGTGCATCACACCCCGAATCACTATTTAACTGGCTGACAGGCAACAAGTTTTATCAGGGCACTTTTTAACCATAAAACCTGCAGAGTAAGTAGGAGGCCAACAGCTGCCAGATAAATGCAGACCAGTCCAGAATTCCAGTGTAGTGGAGTTGTAAAATATCATGAAAAGAAAATATTCAAGTAAAGTTCCAGAGCCTTTACCAGTAGTTAAGGGGATAGTTGCGTTGTGCAGTGCAGGAGTGAAATTTGGTTATTAGCAATAATTAATAATTATCAAAGATAATCATTAATTGTTATTAAAATTTAAATGAATCTTATCTATTTGAAATTAATAATAAACTGTGCACCACCGGGAAAACCCGGACCAATAACCAATAGTGGATGCAGTCTCAAAGGGGTGTTCACTTAGGAATGCCAATATTTGGGAAATATTGGTATTTGTAGAGTGAACAGAGAAGGAGTAGCGGTCGGCAGTGACTCCATCAACCAGCTTTGTATCACAATATGTGAACAGAAAAACACCAGGGCAACTTCTCTTTAAAATATGACAGGATCTACAGTCTGTTGGTGAGGCACAACAGTTGTTATCACCAGAGTGGAACTGTAGCCTCATGTGATCTGAAACTCATTTAACCAAAGAGAGTTTGTCATTAATTGGATAAAAACAGACAAAACTACGTCAGTTCATTCCCTCCCGTTTTCTGTTATTTCCTTAAAAAACACACTGGTTGGTAGCATCTAATCAATTAAGTCATTGAGCCATAGTTAATCAAGTATAATCATCTTCATTTTTCTTTATCGCATTTTCCCCTTTTTCTACTCAACTCGCCGCCCGGTCCTGGGCCAGACCACAACTTGAACCAAACTGGCCCCAGTTCCGTCGTTTTATTTTGAAAATCCTGACCTGAACAGGCTTCTTTTAACAGGTGTCGCGTGTGTCTTATTGTGACAGTATTGAGCGGAAGTCACGTGGTGTGTGATGTCTGACTTGATGATTTCTGTGAGGAAAACTTGTGTCGGTGCTGCGGACCCACGGACTGTGTCTGTGATGATAGAGCGAAGGTAAACAGTCCATCCGCCGCTTCGGCTACGGTCAGAACTCCGTTGGAAAAACTGCTAATTTTAACCGCGTCGGTTCAGCGACCCTCAGCCTGACGGCGTTAAACGAGCAGCCGGAGTTCCGCTGAACAAACCGGTACGAGCCGATGAACCGTGAGTAGAGTTCAGTCATTAAACTAAAGCGTCGGACATGATAAAACCTGACCAGATCTGGGATGAAATCGGATCTTTTAACTCCGGCATTGACGCATTCCTCCTCCGGGCTTAGCTAACGTTCGCTACGCTAACTAGTTCCATCATCGGACGCGGTTTTGTTAGCCGAGCTGAGGTTTGAGCTTTTCCCCCCTCAAACCGTTAATTTAGTCACAGACATTAGGTTCTAACGGCCCAGATATGAACCAGGGTTTAGTAAGAATTAGCTCTGATACGCTGGCTACTCGGTTTGGTGGAAAGCAGTTTTAACCCGATTTATGATTCAGTTTTTTGTAGATTTTTAATTATTAGTGTAATTGAAACCGCTGCTGTAGTTTAAAAAAATAGCCCAGGAACCCAAAAGTTGAGATTTAAAGTCACTGATCGGCAGAGTTACACACCGCGTTCCCGCTTCTAGTCCTTTACTCCGTATGTCCTTAGTTAAAACTAAACAAAACCAAAGAAATCAAACCGAATTTCCGTTTTAAAACCTGGAAATCGTAGTTTAAATTTTCACATTCGAGGCGGTCCTTTTTTCACTAAGGTTACAGTGTGCCTTTCCCGAACCAGCATGATCCTCGCTTTAATTCGGCGAACAGCTGATCACAGTTAATCCGCTAAATTCAAGATTATGTCCCTCTGCTTCACACTGCCGGTGCAGCTAGTCATCGTGTGTTCTGTTGGGGGTAACAGGTGACATCACTCTGACAGACGGGGAGCCGACAGTACAGTAGCCGCCCTGTGATGTGGATCTGCTCGGAACTGAAGACCAGATCCTGTTGGATTAGATCTTTTTAGTTTTGTGATATCAAGTGTTGCATTTGCACACAGCCTTAAAATGGCAGATTTTTCTAACGGAGTTTTGTGCTCAAAGCCCATCTTGCCAGTAATGTCTTTGTAGGTCAGACTTTCCTCTCCCTCGACTATCGTTTTATTGGGATTAGTTATAGTGTATTGTGAATCACAACTTTACCTGTGATGGGCATTCCTCCTGTATGAAGGAGTCTGGTCCTGTGTGTTTTCAGGTTATTTGTGTGACTCCATGTTGCAGAGTTTGGTTCCGGGTAGAGGATGTGAGTGGCCGGTCAGCAGGTCATTTCATCCAGAGCAGAGTCTTTAAAGTAAATGTCCGACCCGTTGAGGAAGGTCTCTACGCCATTTTGTTTCATCTGTTTAATGGAAAGAGAATAATTAACCAGGTTACAGGACGACACCTGTCACCTGCTCAGGCAGCGAGTGAACAAAGACACTCAGTGCACCTATGTCAGCTGCCCAATCAGCACACCTGTGTCAGCTCCCACGGGTTATGTGACCTCCACTTCCCCTACCTCAGGTCCAGACTCCTCCCACACTGGGACACTGTCATTACAGTATCGTTTCATACACAGGTATTATGAAATATTACAGCCCCTCACAGTGTCCGAGGTCTAAGAGAGGGAGAGCGTGATCTCTGACCCCTCAGTCAGTGGTTAACGTGAGCTGGTAAATGTTTGTCCTGCTGCTTCATCAAATCTGAGGCTGCAGTGGGTAAAACCTGCTGATCGGCAAGAGTCTGGCAGAGCAGATGGTAAAGTCACTCACCTCTCAGTTAGAGCTGCCTCATAAAGAGGAATGATTTCTATAGTCGGCAGGACAACAGTCAGACAGGCTGCAGACTCGACACCAAGTCTGAAAACCAAACAGCCCGAGAGCAAAGCGACTTGTTTCTGCCCTCAGCTCAGTTTTGTCAAGAAGAAAACTTTAGTTATAAAACTTAATATTGATAAAAACAACAGTGTATCAGTAGATCAGAAAAAGCAGGAACCACAAGCATGTGACAAATTAAAGCTCAGACGCTGCCATTAGCACTGAAAGGTTCATCCAAAGGTTCATCAGTCTCCGAAATAATCAATAGCATCTCTGACTGGAGATACCAGACCTTCAGTTGACTAGTTGGTGGATTTGCTCCCATCCGACAAGATTCTCTTTGGCTTGACAGTTGCAGTGTCACTTTTAATAAGAAGAAAAGCACTATATCAACAACCCTCCAGGATCGATCCATTATTTACTATTAACACTGATATTGATCATTTGGATCTGATCACGTCGTCACTATTTGTTATTGAAAATCAGACTTTAAGAAGAAAAAAACAAAATAAAACAGTCAAAAATCACGAGACAAACACTGGCTACTAACATGCTCTCTCTCTCAGCAGCGTAATGTAAGACGATGCTCGCTTGGCCACCATGGCCAGTGTCACGCTGCGGTATTTCTGTTATGGCTGCCTTGTCACCTCGGCGACCTGGTCCGTCCTCCTCTTCCTCTATTTCTCTCTGGGGGCTGACCCCGGCCGTGGCAGGACCCCCTTGCAGCACCGCATCCAGCCAATCACCAGGGGCCTGGTGGAGCGGAGGACAGGGCATCGGCCACTGCCGGCCAATAAGGGAGTGGAGCTGTTGCCAGAGATGGGTGAGAGGCTGTGGTGTGTTGAGGCGCTGCTGGGAATATGAAAATACTGTGGAGCTGCAATGATTTGTAGATTAATTGATTAGTCCATTGAAAAATAAAATTAAGCTATTTTGATCATTAAGTGTCTATTTTAGTCTTTTTTTTAATTAAAAAAACCACCAAACATCTTTTTAAATATGAGGAGGAATCGATGCTTTCCTTGGTCAAACATGAAACCGAACTGAACTTTCTGGGTCATGGACTGTCAATCAGACAAAAACAGGACTCCAAAGACGTCACACTTTTTCTGTTTTCTGAGATTTTATAGAGAATTGAATTGTTGAACCTATTAAAGGTATCACAGTCTGCCCCCCTTCAGATAGTATTTCCTGTAGCCCACAACCCCAAAGACATTCAGTTCCAAGTACGACAGAGAAAAGCATCAAATCCCCACATTTGAGAAGCTCATCTAATGTCACAGGTGATCAGAATATTTGCTGTTTAATTGAAGTCGATAAATCATTGCAGCTCTAAGATGAAGCACTGTCAACAGGCTGGGCTGGGGATAGGTTCTGGTTCTGGTTCCGGGTCCAGTAAGGGGAAATGGGCTTCAACCTCTGCCAGCTGGTAATGGCTCTTCTTGCTCCTCATTTAGACATTTTTATCTCTGATGTTTCTCTGCATCATTAACGTACATTAGCGTAAAAGTCTCCTCTGTCTTTATGGGGGTGTCATGGATTCAGGACTGGGGGGGCTGTGGGGAGATGAATCTGCTGAGTGCTGTGAAGTCTTGCATCTCTGCGGCTGTGGTTTGTGTTTGTGTGGCGAGCTCTCAGCTCTGACGCTGCATCTGTCTGCAGGGATGATATTTAACGAAGCAGATCAAGAGGTCAGGGACACCGGCTACCATCGACATGCCTTCAACATCCTCATCTCCAACAGACTGGGCTACCACAGAGAGCTACCCGACACCAGAGACTCCCAGTAAGAATCACTGGTGCTGCTGATACCAGCACTGGATCAGAAACAACATGCAGTGGTGTTTTATTCCAGAAATTATGTGTGACAGAGACAAGTGAACAGGAGAAACGTCTCATTACTTTGCAGCCAATCAGGGTCCAGTATGAACCTCAAGGAGGAAACATCTGGTGTTTAACATTTCATCACAGCTGTTTAAACATGACTTTAATTAATTTTCGCTGTGGTTTTCACTGCACCTGTGTCTGTCCGCCAATCAGAAGGATCCTTTAGTGAAACCAGTCGTCAGGCTGAGCCTGACCAGTCCAATCATGTGTCCTGGACCAGGACTGTTTGTGGCTGGTCATTCTCAATTAAACAGCTGGCCTGAGGATTAGGGGTGTGTTTGTGTGTGTGTGTGTGTGTGTGTGTGTGTGTGTGTGTGTGTGTGTGTGTGTGTGTGTGTGTGTGTGTGTGTGTGTGTGTGTGTGTGATGCAGTGTTAAAGGTCAGCAGCTAATACGCCGTAAAGCCAACTCTACAACAGTTGTTCTGGCCCAGTCTAGGTTTTTTTTTAGTGTTTTCAAAATGTATATTTGGGGGACTTGCCCAGAATGTAACAGGTTCTCTCCAGGAGTCCACTGTGAGTAAATTCAGTAGTTTTTGTGGGATCCTGCTCAAAAACCAACCATCAGACAGACCCAAGTGACCACATGACCTCCCAGGTGAAGCCGAAAATCTACTTTGTACCAATTTGAACAAACTCACCTGGGCAGCAGCAGCAGGTGTGAAGGTAAAGTCAGAGTCACTTCACTATTGACAGTAAAGAACCCGGAACCCAGAATGTTTCAAACCCTGACTCTCAGAAGCTTCAGGGTCCGGATTGAGATTTCAGTCTTCATAGACTGTATAGATAGATCTAGATATATGGATTATAGACTATTTTTGAATAAAAAGTCACAGCTGCGACATGGCGGTTAAACCATAAACAGGTGACGACCAATGATTCATCTGCTGCAGGTGTCGCGATGTGGTGTATCCTTTGGTTCTCCCTTCTGCCAGCGTAGTGATCTGTTTCTTCAACGAGGCATTCTCCGCCCTCCTGAGGACCGTCCACAGTGTGCTGGACCGAACGCCAGCCTATCTGCTGCACGAGATAATCCTGGTGGATGACCACAGCGAGCTTGGTAACGCCCAGGGAAACGCACGCCACACTGCTTGCACACTTCAGAATAATAGCTTTTTATCCATTTATTTTGACAGAAAACTGCTCTTTAATTTCACTCAGTTGCAGTATTATGGTAAAAGTACCTGACTGTGCAGTAACCTGCTTCCTGTGACTGATCTCTTATCAGATCATCGATCCGGAGTCATGGAGGCTTCAGCAGCATTTTACTGAGCTGCTGTTAACTACTTAATATACAGGTGGATGGTTCAGTCCCCTGGTTCCCAACCATAAATACTCACAAGATCGTCCGCTGGGCAGATGGGCTGTCTCCCCCTGTTTGTTTCACCAGCTTCTTATTTCCTGTCAAAGTGTTTTAAAGATTCACGTCTTCCATGTTTATGTTGGTCCAGAGGAGCTGAAGGACGACTTGGATCGGTACATCAGGGAGGAGCTGCAGGCAAAAGTCAAACTGGTGAGGAACCAGAGGAGGGAAGGACTCATCCGAGGACGCATGATAGGAGCCTCACATGCCACTGGTACATCCTGCACCCTTAATCTATGCATCCTTATATCCTACATCCATAGCCTGTGTATCCTTGTTTCATCTATATGAAAAAGATTTAAAAGTAATTAATGAATATAAAATTGATGATTTAATTGAACTTGTTTACCTTTGTTATCTCTATGATTAATCCGTACATCCTTGTTCCATACAGAGCGTTCCTCACAGAAGACCTCTCACATTATTAAACCCTAAATCCTATAGCCTTACTGCCTATGCATTAGGTCCTTGTTCCTTCCTCCCCTCCCATCTTCACTTTCTAACTGTAATAAAACAGACTTAATGGAGCTTTGAGAATCTGCTGACGCCGCTGCCTTTATCACATGAACAGATGTAGTTTAGAGCAGGGGGGTATACCTGGACTCACCTTTCTGTGTATTCAGGTGAGGTGCTGGTTTTCCTGGATAGTCACTGTGAGGTTAACCAGGCGTGGCTGCAGCCTCTGCTGGCCCCCCTCCAAAAGGACCACCACACCGTGGTCTGCCCCGTCATCGACATCATCTCGGCCGACACGCTTGCCTACTCGCCCTCTCCCATTGTCAGAGGCGGCTTCAACTGGGGGCTGCACTTCAAGTGGGACCCCGTCCCCCCCTCTGAGCTCAACAGGCCTGCGGGTGCCACCGGACCGATCAGGTAAGTGGCTGATCGCTGATAACCAAGAGGCTAAAAATCATCCAGCAGATTTCACTCTTCACCTCTAATGTGCCCCCCCCCAAGGTCTCCCACCATGGCAGGCGGTCTGTTTGCTATGAACAGGCAGTACTTTAACGAGCTCGGCCAATATGACGCTGGAATGGACATCTGGGGCGGGGAAAACCTGGAAATCTCCTTTAGGGTGAGAGTGATGTTTTACTGGCTGTCAGTGAAGGTGTCATTCGACTTGAGTTAAAGAGTCAGTTCCACATTTTGGATATGCTGTGAGATGTTAGCCTAGCTCAGAATAAAGAGGAGGCAGTGTTGATAAGCTAGCTACGACCAGCTGACGGTTGCTGCGCCTTCAGATAAAGCGAGGGAGAGATGACGTGTTCCTGATCATATTCAGTGACCATTGGTCATTTACCTGATAAAACTAAAATGAACTAAAATCTGACCCGAGAGGTGATATCCTCAGGTGACTTAGTTCGTCCACAACGTCAAAATATGAAATTTACACCACGTGAGACCAAGAGAGGCAACAGACTTGTTTACTCTTTGGTCTTATACTTTGACACATCTGTTGACTGACTGTTGGACGAGTGCACTAATCGCTGCAGCTGTACGGTATATATGTGTGTGTGTGTGTGTGTATGTGTGTGTGTGTGTGTGTGTCTGTGTGTGTGTCTGTGTGTGTGTCTGTGTGTGTGTGTGTGTTATGCTCAGATCTGGATGTGTGGGGGTCAGCTGCTCATCATCCCCTGCTCCAGAGTCGGCCACATCTTCAGGAAGAGACGGCCCTATGGATCCCCAGGGGGGCAGGACACCATGGCCCACAACTCCCTGCGGCTAGCACATGTTTGGATGGATGAGTACAAGGTAATTGCACACATGCGGCTGTGATCAGATAGGTGGCTGAGGCAAACTCTGACCTCTCTTCTCGTGTCTGTGTGGTCCAATCAGGAGCAGTATCTGTCACTGCGTCCGGAGCTGCGTGAGCGCAGTTACGGCGACATCAGCGAGCGCGTAGCGTTGAGGAAGCGGCTGCAGTGTCACTCGTTCCGTTGGTACCTAGACACAGTTTACCCCGAGATGCAGACTGCCGCCAACGGCAACAAGCAGCAGCCACCGCCATTCATCAACAAGGGCCTGAGACGTCCCAAAGTCCTGCTGAGAGGACGGGTACCTCACACACACACACACACACACACACACACACAAACACACACACACACACACACACACACACACACACACACACACACACACACACACACACGACTCAACCATCTGTAATTGATATTCAGCCTCTTCACACTTTGACTCAGAAAACTCATTAAGACTGAAAATCCTTGTCCTCCATCACGTCAGCTATGCGGTTCCAGGACCGTCGCTGTCTTTAGTTGTCACACACTTCCAGACCGGCGGTATGTGTTTCATAATGTTTTCAGACCAGGGCTGCAGCTGATGATTGTTTTGTCCATCACAGTTCTCTAGCGGTAATGTCTTCAGATTTCTTACTCTGTCCCAGCAACTCAAACGTGTTTTTGGTGTCTGCCATCTTGCAGATTCGTAATCTAGCGACCGGGCGTTGTCTTGTGGCCCAGGGCAGAGCCAGTCAGAAGGGCGGAGCCATCGTCCTGCGACCTTGTGACCCCCATGACCCCGAACAGGTGAGCTGACCACGTGACCGCACAAACAAATGCACAGTTCATTCCTTTTTAACAAAAACATTGGTTTTTACGTGTCAAACCAGTCAGAGGGCCTTCACCGTAAACTTTGACCCTTGAGCCTGACTGTGCTGAACACATTGTGTGACCCATGTACGTTTAGGACTGGGCCTATGATGAGGAGGGTCAGCTGGTCCTGGCAGGTCTGCTGTGTCTAGATGTGTCAGAGGTCAGGACCTTTGACCCCCCCAGACTGATGAAGTGTCATGGCTCAGGGGGGTCTCAGCAGTGGAGCCTGGGGGTGAGACACCGACAAACATACACACACACACACGTTTTACATGTTAGGCAATCTAAATGTAACATCAATGTGTAGTTGTGTGTCCTTGTCATGTTTCTGATGTGGTGGACATGACCTGAACATCGGAACCTCCATGAGAATCCATGAGACACACCTGGTTTTGGTTCTGTGGACCCAATGAACCGATAACAGCCACCTCTCTCACTCTCTCCTGTAGAAGTCTAACCGGCTCTACCAGGTCTCAGTGGGTCAGTGTCTCTCTGTTGCCCAGCCAATTGGGCCCAAGGGTTATGTCTCCATGGCGATATGCGATGCCTCGCAGGTACAGCAGTGGCAGCTGGAGGGCTGAGGAGAAGGAGGAGGAGGACATCCCGCCTCCACATGGCAGACGGACGAGCGTCTTCAGTACACTGTTGTTTTAAAGACAATCAGGCTTTAGCGGCGGGGGGACATTGTGTTTGTCGTCACTTTGGTCGTTTGTGTCTTTAGTTCTAGTTTTTCTGCTCAGGACGACTTCAATTAACCAGAGTTTATTTGGTTTTTGTGTTTTTTAAAAAGATTCATATATATATCATCAGGGCTGGATAGAACCGATCCTGAAATATCCTGGAATATCATGAGGGGCTTCCAAGTCAGACCTTGAAAGTCCTGTCATTACCTGGAAAATCCTGGAGTTAACACTATGACCTCCAAAATCATAATGAGCCAGCTCAAGCCGGCTCGTATTTTCGGTTTTTGTTATCCGACAGTGAAAACATGGTTTTGTTATTTATTTTAGAAATTAAAATGTAATAAAACGTTTTTTAGAAACTGATTCTACATTTTAAACAAATCCAGGAAATGAACTAAAAACTTAAAACAACAAGCCTGTCAGATGAACACTGACAGAACAATAACTGAAGACAGGCGTGTCGATTTGAAACATATCTGTCTGGAGTTGGAGGATATCATGGTTGTTTTGGCGGACTTGAGGATCCACGAGGTCCTGACCCGACAGGTCTGAAAGGATCCAAGCAGCTGAACATGCATTGGAGTTGAGTTTTTAAAGTATGTGTTTGTGTCATTTCATCATCAATAAATCCTCAGTTCACACACCCAAGTGTAAATACAGTAAATTATTATTTTAAATGGTGTGATCCAGCAGGGCAGGGTGGAGCAGACCTGATAGTAAACATGAAATCGAAAAACCTCTTGGTAAACTGGTGAACCTTGATTTCATTTTTTTACATGATTTAATTTCATAGTGGTTCCTGGATGAACAGCAGGTGTCAGCGTCCTGCTGACAACTGTTCTCGTCTCCTGTCATAAAGGTTCCAGGCCTCTCAGCAGTTTCTGGTGGTTCCCTAGGAGACTCCAGGGGCTCTTGTCAGAGGTTCTAACAGCCTTCAGGCGATTTCTAGTGTGCTTGAGAAGATTGGACCCATTCTTGCTCAGGTTCTCCTGGAACTTGAGGAAATCCCAGGAGTTCATGAGTAGATTCAAGGGGTTCTTACACAGTTTCCAGGGACCGAGGAAGACAACAGTCATCCTTGATGAGACTGAAGCCCTAATAATGGTTCCATATATCCTTGAAGAGCACTCAAGGGCCTTGAGGCTTTTAGTGAACACTGTAAAGACTGAAAATGACTGATTTAACAGTTTTTATTCTTCAATTGAAAACCAAAGATCAATACAGTGTGTGTGTGTTTTGAGATGGCCTGCACAGTATTGACCAGAACAGAAAGCTAATTATTTGCGGCTGAATTGCTGGAAGCCATCAATTACTCTTATTTTACACACACACACACACACACACACTCATTAACCTTATTGACCTCACGGTTGGAGTTCGGGGACCAGTCTAGTTCGCTGAACACCACACACACATACATTTTCAACACAGAGACATGAGAGGTCTTTTATTTTTTTTAATCAAATTCTCTACAGGTCCGTGGTGAAAAATGAATTAATGTAAACAAAAAAAAAAAATCACAGGACAAAGTAAAAACAGTTGAAATGTAAAATATAACACAATGAAACTAAAACAGACAAGATGAAAGTGATAAAAAGCAGTGAAGGAAATGTTTCCAGCTCCTGGTGGAGCAGTGGTTGTCATGCACTATAAGGAAATAGACATGTCTCTGTGTGTGTGTGAGTGTGTGAGAGAATGCAGATTGATTTTAACTGCAGGTCAAATCGCGGCGCTTTCATGTGCACGCGCACACACACACACACCGGTCTGGTTAATGTCATCATGAAGTCTGAGCAGCTGCCGGCTGATTGGTCAGTTGGACTGAATCTGCCTCATAAATCCACATTTAGAGACACTTTATTGATCCGAAGCTCTTTGACGGAACATTGTGTGTGTGATTGACAGATTACTGTTTTGTTTGTGTGTGTGTGTGTATGTGTGTTTGTGTTTGTGTTTGTGTCATGTCATTAAATGACTGTTGACTTCAGAGCAGAACGTACCAGAAAGGGTCTTCAGAGTCCTTGAGGATTCTTCCTGAAGTCATTCCAGGTGTCCTTGGTGTTTTGAGGAGATTCCAGGAGTTTTTAAGGGGCTTACAAGGACCTGGAGGGCATGGAGACAGTGACACCATGAAGCTAAGTCAAGTATTTAGCTCCAGGTTTGGTCTCCATGAGCTCCTGAGGAGAACTCCTGGCTCCGTAGAAAACTGGTTCTTCAGTTGACCGGGAACCATCAGTTACATGTCTGATCAGTAATTGGTTACTCTGTAGCCAGAACAGGGTCAGCATCAGTAACTTCAATCACCTGATGTTGTCCTTTTCCTGCTTCGTCCTCCTCTTCCTGTGTGTGTGTGTGCGTGTGTGTGTTGTGAGTGAGGTAATCAGCAGTAAGTGGAGTGTGTTTCTGGACAGAGATGATCAGCCGCTTGCAGCCGATCAATACAGTGATCAATACAGGGAATGGAGGGAGAGATCTAACAGGTCATTATCTGTGTGTGTGTCTATCTGTGTGTGTGTTTTTTATGACTTCTTTATGCAAAACACTTGTTTATACAAACAGTGAAATTGTGTGTTTGACTGTAAGTTGAACCCCAAACTTCCTGTCAGATGTTTTATGGACGACTCCAAGTTCTGGGTTCAAACTCTGGTCAACACATACACACACAGTTTCCAAGCTGTAGTTTCACGTGTTTCTCCCTTTGAAAGTGGTTTCTAGTGTCCAGCTGGGAAGTGAATGGTCCATTAAAGCAGCTGTTGTTCCTGGGGTCACACCCACACCTTCGCCTCCCTCCATTGCTCCAACACGTTGGCTGTGACGAGTTATGATTCCGCCGATCGTTAAACATCATCACATTACAGGCCGAGTTTCAGGGCCAGTTAACAGCGTTGGAGTCTAAGTGTGTCGGTAAAATGATCTGATCTGATACTGGAACAATTTCCTTTCCGGCACGTTACGCCTCACAACTGGCTTCTAAGCTCCAGCACGGAAATTAGACATCATCCCAAGATGTTAAACGACGCAAAAATAAGACACAGGACATGAAACTGAGCATAAAAATCCGGAAATACACAAACGCATCTCCGCAAATTAAGTAAGACCCAAACCAAAGCACCGGTGTAGAGGAACAGTTTGATGGCCGAGGTGAGAATATCTGACCCTGTTCTATGAAACAACTTTTTAGTGGAGTAACAGATTTGGCCCATGGGCCTCTTTTATTTTGATTTTATTTTAACTATTTTAAACATTTATAGCTTCCTCGCCTGCATAAGTTGATTGTATGTTTTGAAGTCTTTCCTGTAAAGGCTTGGAGGAGAGAACGGGGTGGTGGGGACAGATCGAAGAAACATCCAGAAAAAGAAAATGAGTCCCAGCTGGACACTAATGGACGGATCATTGGCACAGACGAGGGGGAAAAGGTAAAAGCTTCGGGGGTTTTTTATGGAAGATGAGAGCAGAGATTTGAATGGTTTAATGTTTCCATGCTGCATTCAGGATCCGTACACGTATAAGTACATGAATCCAGTCAATCCAGACTAGTGAGCAACATTGAAAGCAGCTCAGGCCCATATAGATTTCCTTTCCCCATCAGAGGAATAATAAACTGCTTTTGTCACATTGCTGCACGCGTTCTCCTGGCGGTCAGAAATAATCAGAGAGATTTCCATCAACATCTATGTCTGTCACACACTAGTTCACTGATAAATTACTGAGCTGTTTTCTCTTATCTCCCTTTAACATCTTATGTATTTTTTGATTTTTTTTTTTGGGACACAAATCTGTTTTTTTTCTTTGTTTTTCTTCTTTATCAAATTAGTCAGATCTAATGTTGTTTATGACTGAATCATGTCAAATTAAATGTGATACAACATAATGACACGTATGCAAGTGCCCCCCCCCCCCACAATGAAAACTGTCCCATTAGAAGAAGCTGAATCAGCAGTGACCAGTTCCTGTCTGCAGTGTAGCCGTGGATGTACAGTCAGCTGTTACTGATTACTGTGATACTGAAGGAAACTTAAAAACAGGCAGATTCTGAATGGAGTTCTGCAGCCTTTTTTCCTCTGGTGGATTTATAGAGCTTTATTTTGGAGGGACCTCTGAGATCGTGACATGAAAAAAGCTGATACACAATAGTTAAGGTCCATCCCACAGGAACTGACCTGGTTTGTTTTACTCATCGTACTAGTATTACTAGTCCTGTTAATACAAGATGTGAAAACACTAACAGTCTACTCAGACAGATGGAGGACACTGTGAGCCCAGCAGCAAAGATGGAGACAGTTTCTGCTTCAGCTGCAGAATGACCAGACTGATGATGAGGATGAGGATGATGATAGTGAGGTCAGCTCGCGGATTCTCGCTAACAGTGACAAAAAACCTTGACCTCATTTTCTCAAAGTCCAGTTTGATCTGTTTGCCCAGTACATTGTAAGCCTAGCTTAGCAGAAAGACTGGGAGCTGGGGGAGACAGTTAGCCTAGCTTAGCAGAAAGACTGGGAGCAGAGGGAAACTATGTCTTGCAAATATGTTTACGCAAAAGTGATTTTACTAGATTTTCATGGACTTTTTCGGTTTCATGAAACCTGATATTAGAGAGGTCTGTGATCTGAGCTGGTCTCAAGTCCTCATTAGTCCTCGTTCTGTGCATTACTGCAATGTGCTGCCTGATCAGCAGAAAACAGTCTCAGCTGCTCCCCAACACAAACTGGTCTGGAGCCCAGAACTGACCAAAGAGTGGCAGACACAATGAACCAGTTGTTCTTGGGGGAGCACGGCTGGATTTAGACCTGCAGGAGAACACAGGCCGAGCCCGGACGGACCAGGACCACGACCTGGACCGTGTGACTGCTGAGCTCCTCAACTAGAGCCGGAGGTACTGAACACTGGCAAACAGTCAGTGTGTTCAGTTGTCAGCCCACGCTAAAGCACACATGTTGGGAACATTAACCCTGGGGGGTCGGGGATGGATGGTTGGGGTGTTACCTCTCTTTCCAAAGCTTTAGTCTTAGCATTTTTTCCTTTTTCCGTTTTGTGTTTTTGTTGTGTCAGCAGCAGCAGAAGCTCGTCACGGACGTTCAGTGAGACCGTGATGTCTTCAGCAGAAACATCCACCGAAGCTCGGCCAAGGAGAAGAGAGATGAGTAATACAGGCACGATCAGAGTAATGGCTCTGGTGCCAAAGGACCTAGGCATCTAGTTCATACACGGGAGGATTCTCTCATGTCTACTAAGCCTAAGCCTTCAGTCACTTTCACCAAAACCTGTGACTCCACTAACTGACCCTGCCTCTGTCTCCGTCACGGAGGGAACGGCAGCCGGACGCCATCGGGTCTCCTCAGCCGTCATAGAGACAAACCCTGAACCCATGGAAACGTCTAAAAGACAGAAAAAAGACTTTGGGACCAGTCTCCCCCCCAATGATATTTAAAGATTCAACTTTAGAAAACCGCATCGGTCATTTTTCATTTCCAGTAACGTGTGTCTGTGTGCATCAAACAAATGTGAATGACAGGTACAATCAGCGCAGCAGTGAAATGTGTGTGAGTGATGTGAGGTGAAAATTTACCTTCAGATGGATCAATGAAGCGAAAAAGAGATGTGGCTGAATTGTTGCTCTAACTGCAGCAGATATCAGAGGAATGGGGGGGGCGTCCATGTATTGATCAGCTGTTCTGCTGGGAACCCCCCCCCCACCAAAAGTGAATTAAACTGAACCGTGTGTGGCCCCCCAGGGCTTAATGAAAGAGGTGGTTACATCTGGGGCTCTGTAGGGATGATCGATCTGAGAGGGAGGGGGGGCGGGGGAGGAGGGCGGGGGAGGAGTGAGTGGATCTGAGCAGCATTTGCAGACAGACACTTTCTCTCTGTGGTGCTTCATCAGAAAGGAGAGAAACAGGACGGTGCCAGGAAACATGGAAATAAACCAGGAGCTGGGATTTTATTTTGAAATTTTATAAGAAATCGTCTCTGTTAAATCGACATCAAATATTTACGGAAACAAATTCATTTTTATATCAATTGGTGTGTTGCACAACAACCTGAAACCATGACTTTTTACCAGGTGATGCTGTTGATCTTCGGGGTTGTCATGGCGATGGTCACCCGGGTGGACGGGGCCCGGGTTCTGAGTGGTGAGTTAAGAAAATAAAGGTCCTTTAACTGTCTCAGGCTTAAACTTTTCTTTCTGCTCTGTTTTTCTTTCTTACATCTTGTGAGTCTGGCCTGAAACTGTGGCCGTTGTTAAGTTGACCACAAACTGAACTAATCAAACAAAAGTTTGATTGATTCTAAAGTATACAGAGGTTTAAATCAGTTTTTCTGGGCATTGAAAACTTTTAAAGTCGATCAAATTGGATGAAATCCATTTTAACTGTGAGGTTTACAGTGAAGAATGACTGGATTTTAATATTTCATGTTAAAGTGTCTTGTACATGATTTAAAGTTTTTATTCATTGAACCCATCAGGTGAAAATTCAGGATGTTTTTGTTTTTTTTCTTTATCATATTTGAGGGAACTTTACAGTTTTTTTTCTTCCCTTTGAAAATCATGTATACGTTGCTGTTAATCCTTCAGTGTATATTAATCAGTCAATTAAAATCAGGTGCTAAATTTGGGTGAAACTGAATTAACGTCCTTTTCAGGTATAAAATTAGTGGCTAAGGTTTCCTTTGTATATTTTATGGGGATTTTAACCCTAAAATCTCCTCCTGTTATTGAACATATGTACAAAGCGTCTTGTGCATAGTTATGTTTTTGTTTTCTTTTTTAGTTTTAGGGTTTTTTCCCTCGATGCTTCTCTGGCTTAAGTCAGATTAACGTCCTTTTCATTTTATATGATCTGTCATGACTGTGGTTATTTTATCCATCACTTTCCCCTGTTCCATGCAGAAATCCGAGCGAACATCTCATAATTATACAGCCATTCATTCAGCCCAAGTTTGGGCAAAGCAGCTCAGCTGAGAGCAGAAGGTGACTTTGGCTCTTTGCCGCTGAAACTGAATCAGTCACTGCTCTTTTCTACTGTTTATCCATCTTTACTGATGTTCTTCTACTTCAGCATCAGAGGCCGTTGCCTAGCAACAGCTGACACCATCAGCACCATGGTTGTTGGGGTGTGGTTCGGTGCTCTCTGGGCTGTTGTCTTTAATCATACATCATACGATAAAACCTGATTTAAGGCCCAGCTACACCAGAACTAATCCGGTTATATGCAGCTATGCTAACATGGCTAGCTGGAGATGTGTGTTAGCTGGCGAGCTAACTACTAACTCCCAGGCCAACCCTGTCTATGTCTCTCCTCTGTTCAGTTTCCTCCTCCAGACATTTCGTTCCCTTTCACTCGGTAAAAGCAGGAGCAGTTTACAGTTCGTTCCAGAAACGTCTTTGGACCACATCCTCCTGCCGCTCTGATGAAGCAGTTTCTCCTCCTCGCTGATACCCGACGGTGACAGATAACAAGCACGACAGCTTCCTGTGTTTGGACCCTCCGGCTCTCAGTCCGCTCAGAGCTTGGCTCTGTCAGTCACAACGGTTCGAGGTTGTTCTACGACAGAACGACATTTTAACGCCGCTGTGGTTCAGACTTTAGTGCTTCACGTTAAATCAGGTCAGATGATTGGACACTAAACGGCTCTGGGCCCCTGAGCTGCCACCTCTTGCCTCTACCGGTGTTTGTTTTATACAACACGCATTCATCTCTACTGGTTTTCAGACATTTTCTCCTTTCAGCCCAGTGTATCGCTAATGCACAAACAATTTCTTTTCTTCTCTCTAAACTTCTCTGAATTACCTTCACTGGCAGAGCTGCACTGAGTGGTGGTCACGCCAGAGAAGAAAGGCTGAGTTTGAGGGAGGGGAGGGGAGAGAAGGGAAGGGAGGCCGGTTGTAGACAGATATATATGGAGCTCTTTACTGGCTTAAACAGTAAAGTGATGATGGTGCAGAAGAGAATCCAGCTAATCACTTAAAGTAGCTCAGTGTGTGTGTGGCTGTTTTAACCAGACTGTGTATTAATCACTGCAGCTATTCATTGTGGACACACACACTGGTGGAACAGAGGCTAGCCCCGGACATGACTTCAGGATTTCAGCTCTATAATGTACAGCCCCTGAGTTAGGGTCAGATATGAAGGAGCCTCCTGGAGTTTCTCAGGCTTCACACCCAAGGGAAGCTTCCTGGTTCAGGTGTATGGAGAAAGATCGCAAGTCTCTCTTTGTCTCTCAGGTCAGACGGTGTGTTCAGGTGGTCCGGGGCGTCCCTGCTATAAGATTGCCTATTTCCACGATGTGACAAGTCGTGTCGCGTTCATGGAGGCGAGTCGGGCCTGCGAGATGGACGGAGGGTCCCTGCTCAGCATCGAGAGCCCAGCTGAGCAGACGGACATTGAAAACCTGCTGCAGGTGAGACCCGGTCCCAGCCTCCTTCACACCTTGATCATCCTCCTCTCATCTTTCTCCTCTTCGTCCCTAGGAGCTGCGTTCAGGAGCAGTGGGCGGGGCCAGAGAAGGCACCGGAGGAGGCGTAGCAGACGGCGATTTCTGGATCGGTCTGACTCGGGCGGACGGAGTTGATCAGGCCCAAACCGAACTCGGGGACAGCTTCGCTTCCTGTCCGCAGCTCTACCGCTGGACCGATGGCAGCCCGGCCACTTTCAGGTGACCTGCATCACACCCCAACGTTGAAAATGGGTTCTCAGCCGTCGGGGTGGTGTCCTCAGAGCTCATTGTTGAGGGAGTTTTGAGAAACGGCAAAGCTGCGTGTGGAGAGTGGACTGTTCACTAAGCCCCGCCCCTGAACAGTCACTGTCCAATCACATGACGCCGCAGCCAGAGATTTTGTAAACACAGTGTCCGGAGGCCCGAGCCATTTTTTTAGTAATTTTTCTGAAACCTTCAAGTGTAAAGAATTGATTGAACTGTCCCTTTGATGCTATAGCTTAATGTGGCAGCATTAAACTACATTTCCAAGTACTTAGTACATGGGGGGTCCCCATGTGGGACCAATATGAACCAAAATAATTCAAATAGATTTTATCACTCGGCCCCACAAGAAGACACAAAGTCAGGTGCTGTGTAGGAACCTTTCCGCCAATGGAGCAGATCTCTAATCAGATTACACATAAGAGCTGGTTTGGAGTGAACCGGACCTCTGGGGTCTGGGGCTCTGTGGGTCCGGGTCTCCAGGGAAGTGCCCTTACTGCCTAGCTGGAGATCAAGCCCTGGAGAAGGAAACGACTGCACTATTTTACAAACAAATTGGGAGGTGCAGGGCAGGTCCCAGAGAAGCTCCCTAACGACTCCCTTTGGTTCTGTAGGAACTGGTATTTTGATGAGCCGTCCTGTGGAGGAGAGGCCTGTGTCGTCATGTACCATCAGCCAACGGCACTGCCTGGTCTGGGCGGGGCTTATCTCTATCAATGGAACGATGACCGCTGCAACATGAAACACAACTTCATCTGCAAATACAAACCAGGTACCGTCAGCTTCAGTCTCTGATAGAAAAGCCAGGTACCGTCAGTCAATCTGCTTCAGTCTCTGATAACTTAAGCTCTGTCTGTCTGTCTGTCTGTCTTTCTTTCTTTCAGAGAGCTATGTTGTGACAGGTCACACACCTGAAGGGCGGAGCACAGGTAAGGGGAAAGTCCTTATAAGGTCATAACTAACAGCGTCTTCCGCTGAAATATCCCAACACCCGGTTCAGACGTTCATGTTCCCCTCAGGATGAACCATAGTCACTTCAGTGATCCTCTGACTTTCCCTTTAGCGCCACCGCCAGGTGAAAGTGTTTGACTGTTGTGTGTTGTGTGTCCTCAGAGGCGACAAAAGGTGAAGGTGCGGTCAAACAGCCTGCAGGAAAAGAGGAGGTTCACCCTCAGGTGACCACGGCCGGTGCTTCAGGTACCTGTGGTTTTTAAAGGAGCTTTATAAATAAACCGACTCTGTGTGTAACTGGTTCAGTCACACTCCGGAGGGTCTCTTACGCTTTAATGTCATTAGTAAACGTTAGGACGACGTTCAGTGATTCATTCGTAGCTCAGATCGAGAGAGGGCTTGCATGGCAGCTGGCGACAGAGTGAGGGTATCACGTGCAAGACGCTAGTGAAGTTCATCTGAGCTCAGTTCCTGTGGCTAACATTTCTTCAGGCTGTTCACCTGTCGGTGGCTAAATGTGGTTCATCTGAACTCTTCACTATGGGACCGGAAACGTCACATTTCCTCCTCCTGGTTTGAACAGGAAACAGACCAGAACCGAGAGACAACCGCGGGTCACCGGTTTCTCTGGTCTGGGCCGAATGGGTCGAGTGAACCAAACTACTCAGTCCTGTTTGGTGTTAAAATTCTGGACTGGTCCGGTTCAGCATTTTACCGTCTCTCTCTCTCTCCAGGTATGTTACTGGTCTATGTGATCATTCCCACGATCCCCCTGCTGCTGCTCATCCTGGTGGCTTCTGGGACATGTTGTTTTCAGATGCTCAGTAGAAGGTAAGACTGAACCAGAAACTACAACTCCCAGTTGGCCCTCCTCCTCCTCCTGTTACCACTGAGGATACAGTGTTGTACTTTGTGCGGCGAGTTTACTTGGCGATTATGACATTCAAATGCTCTGGCGTCTTGTTAACGAGAGCTGATTTACAGCAGAGGCAGCTGGCTCAGTGTGTGTGTCTGTGTGAGGTCATACCTGGCTTCGGTCCAAGTGTTTCCAGCAGCAGATGATCTGCTGAATCAGTTGTTTTCCCTGAGCCACCTGACAGTCCGTTAACGTTTCTGTGAAATGTAAAAAAAATGTAAACGACTGTTTCTGGAACTCGGCTTCGTCAGCTCTGACCAATCCAGCTTTGTTTTACGGATCCTGTACTTTGCAATTAATTTCCAGGAAACTTTCCTCATAATTTCTTAAAAATTAGTTGGTATTTATCTGCTAATTACCAGGATGTTTCCCACAGTTTGGCTCTCCGTAGAAAGCAGTGTTTCCCTCCAAACTGTGGTGGAGCAAGTCTTGATTTGACCTGCAGGAGCTAAACTGCAGAATCAAGAATCTACACTTTATCGCTGTGTCCACCCTTGATGTGAATTTGGTTTTCTGAGCCGAACCTGAACAAACTCTCCAATTAGAGAAGGCACATGTTCTCGGCGCCTCAGACCTGCCATTGACAAAACTGGTGATCCAGGACTCTTTCAGACCAGAGCAGTGGACACAAGACTGCTCACGTTTTCTCTGATTCTCTAGAAATTCACTTAAATTTGCATTAAGTTTGGTTGGAAACTTGACTTTGGAGAAACATAGTCATATATCCATGTTATTTTGGGGAGACATGGTTGCACCCCCAATGATGATGATGATGATGATGTCATCACCCCTCTTCCCACAGTAATCCCCACACAAAGACCACCACTGACCATTCAAATCTGTGGATCTCCAGGACGCCCAAACCGGACAGCATGGAGGTGTGAGACTGCCACCCATGACATCACACTGACATCACAGCAGCATCGGCATGTCGGTGGCAGATGGATGACGTGACTTCACGGCTTGGCCAATCATCATCATGTGGTGCAATGAGTAGCAAGTGGACGGTGGCGTCATAGCAGAGGCTTTTATTTTACTGCACATTTTAACTACTTTACTGCAGATGTAGTTCACTGTGTATTTACACTGCGCCTCTTGACTATACAGGCGCTTCTCTCCATCCTCCACCGTACCCACCCCCCCTTTCTTGAAAGCCCTGTTTGTTTTCTTTCTGTGCTACCTTTTTCTTGCCTTCACTCCGTCTGTCTATCCGGTCAACATGTTCTACTTTCCTTCCTTCGTCTCCTACTTTCTTCTCTCCTTTCCTTTCCTTCCCCCACCCCGTTTAATTGAACGTGTAGTTAATGAGGTGAGAGTGATCAGCAGCAGCAGGGGAAATTAAACGTCCCTGGGGTGGGTGGAGTAACTGCAGGGGTGCGTTTGATCCGAGAGTGCGCGTACCATGGGGGGGGGGGGGGGCGCTTAATACATCTGTTAATTTAAAAGAACAGAGATGAAAGACAAGAGGCAGAGAAATGCCTGAAGAAAAGTGAGGTTTAAAGGACACTGAATTTGGCGTTTCTTTTGTTTTCAGAAAACCTGGATGTAAAAGTAACAGTAATGTGCTGTGATCAGATCTCAGTGTTTATCAGTGTCTTAATGTTACAACCTCTAACCTAATGACATCACTCTCTCCTTGTCCATTCTCTGACCTTTGACCAGCATAAAATCATCCATTCCCAGGTGATTTGAATGCAACATAAACTTTAAGACAAACTGCTTTCAAATCAGCTGAATTTCGACTGACTCTGATGAAGAAGATATTTACTGCCCCCCCCCCCAAATGTTTGCATTGTTGTTTCATAGCCTTTTAAAGGGTTTGAAGTCAAGGTCATCACAGCCAAACCACTTGGTTCTGAGACCTGAGTTGGACCAGAGTTATTTTCAGTGTAACCAGGGCTGGTGGGGTCCCGGATCACTACCTAATTACCACAGGAAGAAACGTCTCAAAATCCGTATCCTGAGAATATGGGGCAGGGCTTAGGACAGTCATGTGAAAACTCATCAGGCTGTCATGCGAACGTGCTAGACTCAGGTCAATCTGGATCGGGTCTAAAGTCTCTGACACGCTGAGATTGGTTTCAACGGTTGTTTTTTGACAGGCACTGACATTTTGGACTCGTGAAAATCACAGAGAAACTCATTTTACTACGAATAAGTTTAAAACCCAGAGCAGAGACTCCTTCAGCAAACTTTGTCATTTGCTTCATTTTAATGGGTCTTTCTCCTTTAAAATCCCTGTTGACCACAAACTAAATCCATTAACTGCCCAAGTAACTAAATCTGATTGAGAAAATTAATTGGATTTTAAAGCAGTTTCTTGTTCCTGTCACCGTGGAAACCCCTCAGTGTGATTGATTAGTCGAACTGTCAGCTGACAAACGTCCACATACTCTGTGCTGGTGTGTGTGTGTTCGCGTACGTGTTTTGTAGCCTTATTTTGATCGTCAGCATGTCGATGCTCTGAAAACTCCCCCAAAACTTACTGTTCATCATTAATAAAAATGATTTCTGTGACTCCAGTGTCTGTCTGTTTTTACAACTCAACCAATCAGGTGCCATGATCCGCATGTTTACAAAAAACATTTAATGGATGTGAGAGGAAGGGAAGGAATGAGGGAAGGGGTGTTAGAGAAGGAAAGAATCTACATTTCCATGACAACTGTTCGAACATCTGCTGAGGAAAATAATGTGATATGATCAAAAGATCTAGAACAGCAGCGATTTACCTGTGTGACGTAATCTATAAGATTCCTAGAACTAAATCTGAACTGAAGATGTAAACCTTCCATTTTTGGAATCATGTTCACATTTAATTCTCCTTTCAGCTGAACATTGTGGATCAATCCATTAATTGATTGTCTCTTGGATCATCGACCCATTTATTAAAGTGTCAGAACAGAATTTATCTTCAAGACAAACTCACCAGGACTCATCTCACTGATTGACAGTGCGTCCCTGTTTACAGATCTATCCAGAACATTCTGAGATCTGTCAGAAGTATCACTGCCAACAACCTTCAAAAACACAAATGTAGGACGGCGTGAGCGCGCTCAGTTCAGCCAGCGTTAGGAAGCGACGAAATGCGGAACAACATCCGACTCGTTCGTCACGGCCTCAAACTGCTTGGCTGCAGTGTCAACTGCCACCACCGTCTCTTCCTGTTTGTACGTCAGAGCAGGCGTCATGTCATCGTCAAACAGGATGGGCGGGGCATCCTCGTCCTGTGGCTTCCCTACGCCGTGCATGCGCTTCCTGTGCTGCTGCAGGTTCCCTCGGCGGTTGAAGCGGGCGTTGCAGAGGTCGCAGGCGAATGGCCGTTCCCCAGTGTGGATGATGACATGTCTGGCGAGCTGCGAGCGGCACTTCTTGTCTTTGCCACATATGTGGCAGACGAAGCTCTGCGGCAGGCGTGCTCCGTTGGCGTGGACAACCTCGCGGTGTCTCTTCAGGTGGCTGAGGCGTCTGAAGCTGCGGCTGCAGAAGTCACAGGCGTAGGGTCGGATCTCGCTGTGGATCATCGAGTGGCTCGCCAGCAGTGACTTAAACTTGAAAACTTTGCTGCAGTTGGGGCAGGGGAACACCTTCGCTGGCACGGTGCTCTTCCTGCGACCAGCAGAATGCGGCGCATCGTTCACTTTGACCTTCAGGTGGACACGCAGGTGGTGCTGCTTCAGGCAGGTGGCGCGCTGGAAGCTGCGCATACAGATGCCGCAGCGGTGAGGCTTGTCACCGGAGTGAATGCGGGAGTGAGCGGCAAGCAGTGCATCGGACTTGAGCCGCTTCCCGCAGACGCTACAGGAGTAGGGTGAATCCAGCGCCGCGATCTCCTCCCCATCAGCCCGGTTAGCGTGGACCAGGATCTTGTGGCGTTTGAGCTGGTACTGTCGGCCGAATTTGCGTCCACAGATGTCGCAGAGATGAGGTCGGTCGCCAGTGTGGGTCTGGAAGTGGATGGCCAGCTGGGACCTGCATTTAAACTCTTTACCGCAGAAGTCGCAGAGCAGCGAGCTCGGCCGCTGAGGCTCCGCAGTGCCCTCGACGTGGACACTCTTCTTGTGGTGCTCAAGGTCGTTTGTCCTCATGTAGGCTTTGGGGCAGAGGTCGCAGCGGTGAGGTTTGACCCCCGAGTGAATGACCTCATGCGTCTTCAGCCTGGACCTGCAGCTGAAGGTTTTGCCGCAGACCGCACACAGCCAGGCCTGCACCTCGCGCTGCTTTTCCAGCTTGGCGACACCGTTTGGGTGCAGCCTGTTCAGGTGGTGCTGCAGGTTGTCGCGGCGGTTGAAGCGCAGCTCGCACAGGTGGCAGGCGAATGGCTTCTTCCCCGTGTGGATGAAGGAGTGTCGGGCCAGACTCGACTTATTCTTCATCACTTTACCGCAGACGTCACACATGGTGCTGTCAGGCTCCAGTTTCACCACGTGGAGAGGTGCATGCTGGGACTCCGAGTCCAGCCGGACGTCCCCGAGGGCGAAGGGAGAAGGGTGAGAGTCCTCGTCTGACGCAGGGAGGGGACATGATACGAGATGACAAGATTTATTCAATAAATACATTTTAAAAAGTAAAAAATGTATTGCACTATAAATAAAATACTTAAGAGAATAACAAATATTTCAAAATATAAATGATTTTATTCTACAATACAAAAAGCTTAATATGAATTAAAAAATATCTACTAAATAAAATGCACCTTCACTAAAAAGCATACATAACAGCTATATACATGTTTGTATACAACAAATATAGAAAAATATTAAAAATAAATATATTGAAAAATAAACTATATATATTAATATATAAAATATATAACTAAAAAGACAAATAGATTAAAATACTTCCGTTAACAAATAGACACATATACAACTTAAAAACTAAAAACTTTGTTGTTTCTACTAAATAAAAATATACTTGATGATTATTAAAGGCTTATCAGAACTTCTTGGACTCTGGTTCTGTCCTCACTCACCTTCAGGCGGAGTCCAGCTGGGATCACCAGTGTCCACCTCCACCACCTCCTCTTCCTCCTCGTCCTCCTGTTGGTCAGGGTCAGGTGACTCGCGGAGGAGACGGTTTTGAGGCGGGTTTCGTTTGGTGGTGTTGGAGCTCTGGGGGGCCGGTCTCCTCAGGGTCCTGGACCTGGACCGGGTGGGTTTGGGGGAGAGTCTGACAGCGGGTTTGACAGTTCTGGTTCTGGTCCGATTGGTGGTGCAGTGTTGCAGCAGAGCGCCCCCATCTGGTCCATCGGGTCTGACTGCGAAACACTGCAGCAGCATCGCAGATGAACCTGCAGATGCAGAGTTGTGCTGATCAGAAATAACTTTTTATCTGTAGAATAAACATTTGAATGATCCCTGATTCTGACGACGCCGACTATAAATAAAAACATGGCTTTATATGTTTTTTTTGGGTCCTAATATAATACAGATAAATTCAAGGAGCTTCCTTGAGCCCTGAGTCCGGCCTGCAGGATTACTGTCAGGGTGCATCCAGCCTGAACATGCTCCAGCTGGACAAACTATATGTAGCCTGGCAAGCAAAACTCAGGGTGAACCTGCGACATGAAAGCACTCAGCGCTGCCTGTTAGTTCACTGCTGTAACCGAAGGACCCGTCCGACGCCCAATAACGTGTCTGTTCAAACCTCAACACCACTGAACGATGTCAGGGCAACTTATGATATTAGCTGCTGTCAGATCAGTTTATACAGACCATGGTTCTTGACACTCTGAGCTGAACCTGGATCAGATCGGCCAGATGAGTCCGAGATCGTCTGCTGCCTCCCTGTGTCCGAAATTTGTCACTGCACTGAGATCTGCTGCGTTAACAGTTTAGACTTTTTAATTTAAACCTGATTCAACGTCTGTTTTACTGTTAAAAATATTACAGCTGCAATCATTATTTCATTATGATAATTAATTGTTCAACTAATAATATTTAATAACAACGATAATCATTTCTTGCAGCAGACGACCCCCACCAGACAAACAGACAGACAGACAGACAGACAGACAGACAGAAAGACGCACGCACGCAGTGTTTTGACCAACAGAATGAGAGTGGACTCCAGGTCTGATGACTCCAATCCTCCACCTTTAGGGGGGCAGCTCTGCGGAGTCACTGTTGGGTAACTTGGACATAACACGGGAGCATCTTTTCTTTACAATGCACGGTAAGTCGCCGTTTCCATAGTTACAGCCATCCACCTGCAGAGGGCGGGTCAGCTCACCTGAGTGTCTCCAGCTGAGCTGCTGAGTCAGCAGGTCCACCTGGACTGCGGCGTCTCTCCTCTCGGCCGAGTCGCTCTGACAGCCCACCTCCCTCCTCTCCGCCTCTGGACTCTCCCACTGGCAGCCAACCTCCCTCCTCCTCACCACCTCGTCCTCCTCCCCTTCACCTCTCAACAGGAAGACGCAGAGCTGTTCTCCTCCTCCAGGAGGCTCCAGGAGCCCAGATGACATCTCTAAAAAACACCTGGACACCAGCGGAGGACAGTTCATCGTCTGCTTCCTGTCATTAAACACTCATTCCCTGGTCAGACACCAGGAAGGTTACTGGAGATGGACAAATGAAACGCATCTAGCCAGGGTGAGGACTCCTCTACGTTCAACCGAGATCCTTTTTATGTACTAGTTCCACTGAAACGTGCACGAATTGACAGAGAATAAGTTAAACGCACCGTGAAACCCGCCCATCCTCCCTAGAAATTACTGTCTATTTCGGTGATCACCTGTGGGATCACCTGTGTCCGGTCGGAGTCCTGAGGCTTTAATGAAGGTCTAAGGTTCAACAAACCCTCAGATGAAACCCGCTCTGAACGAAACGGCTCATTTTTCTACGGCTTCAGGAGTAAAAAGATAAAAACTGAGCAGACTGCGGCATTTAATGATTATTTATTATTGATCGGTGATGGTGGCGGTGCTAAAACGGTCCAGTCTGTTTTAAGTCACTTATTTTACAGCAATAAAACGACCTCCCGGTCATGTTCCGACATTAAATGTCACATTATTACATGAATACTAATATGTACATGGTTTCTGCGCAGTTTGAAAGAGAAACATTAACCGCTATGCTTCACATGCTAACACTAGCACGATGCTAACTAACGCCCCCTCTCACCAAACAGAAGCAGCCCGACAGGTGAAGCGAGGACGTCAGGTTTACCTGAGAGCCGTGCGGCTCGCGCGGTGACTGTCTGGAGGATTTAACGTTCACAGGAAGAATTAGGGGAGAAAAGTCTGGTTTAACCTAAAACGAGAAAACACCGCCGGAACTACGGGCCGCACCGGAAGCCCTTCTTCCTCTCGGTTCTCATCCGGTTTCAGCGCGATAACGCTGCTGCCCCCACAGGGCGGAACACAAACTTCAACTCAATCTGCTTTAGTTCATGAGACCGGGCGGTGCAGTCACATAAAGACAATCAATCACATCAATAAGTACATAAACATCAGAGCAGCCGCTGGGAAAGAGTCGGATAATCAATTCCTCTGTGAATAGTTTAGATTAAATACAGCAAGAAAAAGGTGAAATCTTCAGTTTGCTGCAACATCAAACACTGAAGAACCAAATATTTACATCTGAGAGGCCGGAACCAAGAATTTTACACATTTTTAATAGATGCTTAGGTGGTAAAAGACGAATCAGTTATTAAAACTCTTAATGATTAATTTCTGTTGATGGATCAATCAATATATCTACTTAACTCAATCAAATAGCTTCTCCTACAATCAGGTTTGTATTATTCATATTTTTGGATTTTTTCATGAATTACTCTAAATACAAAACCCATTAATAGAAAAGATTAAAAATAATTACCCCTCTGATTACATTTCATCTCATTTTGACTTTTTATATATGTGATGTGTTTGTATGTAATCAATTAAGTTTCGGGGGGGGGGGTGATTAAATCTAATCAAGCAAGAGAGATGAGCAAATAATGTAGGGAGAAATGTACTGAAAGAAAAGAGGGAGAGGCCAAAATAAACAGAGCAATATAACATGTAAAATATATATATGTATATCTACAACATTTAAATATCACAAATACCTAAGTGACAATTTGGAATTTCAATTCAATTCAATCCAATCTTATTTTTACAGCTCAATATAAAGGTGGGGGGGGTCTGCCTCGACCGGCTGGATTGAGAGTGAAAGACAGTGTGAGAGAGAGAGAGAGAAAATAGCACAATAATTGGACTAAGAGCTATATATACTATAGTTGTACTAACAGGGCTGATAATATTACTAATAGGACTAAATGAAATGGTAACAGTAGCATTCATAATAATTAAAGCAGTGGGTGTTGATCAGGCTCATGGGGCAGTAGGTGGTTCTACAGTCCTGGATCCAGACTCTGATCCAGACTCAGGAGCATCAGGAAAAACCTACAGAAAACGACAAGAGGAAGAGGAGGAGAGGAAGAGGAGGAGAGAGGAGAGGGATGAGGAAGAACAAAACTACAGGAGAGAGGGAGGACATGTCAACAAATACTGACATTAATATCAAGGGTTTCTATTCATTGCCCCTTAAGGAACTTTTGATAATTTGTCTTCTGAATCTTCATCCAGTTCACAGCCTCTGGTGCTTTACTGGGTTTTATCTGTCAGGACAGACTCGAGCTCAAATGTGATTTGATTTTTATTTGTAATATTTTGGAATCATACAACATAAATAAAAGCTTTCATTACAATAAGGTTTGCATCAGCACCAGAGCATACATCAACAGGGTTTGATCAAAACCACAAACACACCTCACTGTGGTAAGTTCAGCCCAGAGCCATATGTCAGCAGGTTTGGGTCATTTCCTGGTTCAACTGTGGTTCTGTTGCTCTGAATGCTAAAATCTTCCGACATGATAGTCTCTGTCTCTGTGCTCCACGACAATGACCACAACAACGACGACATCAACACCGAGAACAACCGAAGGAATAAATATTCTTCCTGCTTCCTCCTGGTCTATGTACATTATTAACAAAACCACCAACCAGCATCATCCAGCTGCTGAGGAGAAAACAAACAGAAACCACGACCAGAGGGGGACCAGGGTTAAAACTGAAAATGATGTGGTTGGATGATTCCAGTCCAGTTAGTTTTTAATCTGCAGCAGTAAATATCAAGCACCATCAAAGAAGACAGACAAATGGACGGACTGCGTCTCATAACATAAACGTCTGTATGTTTCTCTGTGGTTATACAAAAAAACAAATATAAATAAACTAAAATAAAACAGAAAACACGACAAAAAATCTCAACTCAAAAGTCGACTTAGTAGCCTTTTCATGGGCTTTTGACCATATTACACAGTCATCATCAGTAGATTAATTTTGTGTGGTGGCCATGGAAATGTAGATGTTCAAACACTTCATTATCCTGAGCTCTGTTAGGACTTCTCTTCAAACTGGAAACTGAACAAACTCAAGTCTGTGTGAGAGCTGAAAGCTCTGGAAAAAACATAAGTAAGTGGACCTTGAGTTGAGGTGGTTTTGTCAGGACAAGAATTAACCGCGAGCTCAACACCAATGATGTTTATTGGGAGATATATTAGGGCTGTGAACAGTTGTTGCTTCGATTATAAATGAGTCCCTTAATTTTTTCTTATGTTCGTTTAATCATTTGGTCCTTAAGGTTCCAGCTTCTACATCTTAAATGCTCTGTGTCTTCGTCCATGACCACATCTCACCGGCAGCACCTCTCATATACGATGTCCCACAGGGTTCAGTTCGTGGTTTGCTCTTTTTTTCTGCCTTCTGGCCACATAACTAATCTCTGTGATCACTGTACGCTGGCGACACTCAGCTGTATCTCTATGAAGCCGGACACGAACCAGAACCATCTCAGTGCGATAGAAGAACGGTTCCCTCAAAAACTTTATACAAATTTAAGTGGAACAGAAGCAGGACCAGATACTGCTCTGCACAGTTACCCAAATTCCAATGACCTGCTTGTTGAACATGTCACACCCAGTGTTGAACATCTGTGGATCCTAAACCCACAGGTTCAGCTCCATGTGAAATCTCAGTCTGGTTCAGTCCATTTCCCCAAAATTAACAGCCTTCCTGCAGCCAAAGACTATAGGTATATAAATATATGGAAATACATTTCAGAAGCTGGAAACAGACAAGTTTTGGCATGTATACGTTATACTGTGAATGAAAAAAACAATCAATAATTAAGGATTGGTAGCTATCAAGTTTCCTGTTGAGAAGTGCATTGATTAATCAACTGATGACTTAAGAATTTATCAAACCTGACGACAATCCTTTAAAAGCTGGCAGCATCCTTACAGACTGATTACCTATTGGTTATAGAACTCATCAATAATAGCTCTGCAGCCCAACCAACTTTAAAAATTTACCACTTGATTCCACATACGAATTATGATGATTATAACTTTATCTAGAAGAGCTAAGTCAAAAGCAACCGGACTTTCTCATCGAGTCAGTCAGAACAGAAGAAGCCCTTATGGACTTTGAGAAGCTACAGGAGGTCCAATTTTCCAGATGAGCTAGGGCAGAGGTTTTCAGAGCGTGAGACGAAAAACACAAAGTAAGTTAATTCTGTGTGTGTTGGACTTTTTTTCTTTGCTATCAGGAGCAAAGTCCTGGAGAAGAGCTCAGGCTATGGAGAGGTGATTTGGGTGATGATCACGTTTACAGAGGCTGACGATTGAAGACAGGCGAGACGCCTCACTCTGATGTCATTTTGGTTCCTTTAGTCTCAGCTCATCAACAAAACAAAACAATAAAAACACAACAGCGTGACACGTGGTGAGTAACAAAGTGAGTCTGTCGGAGTTCAGTGTGTCCATGCTCGCAGTCAGACAGTTCAGTCAAACAAGGCAGTGCAAAAACATCCTCCTCCTCTTCCTCACTTCAATTCTGTCAGTCCTCCTCCTCCTCCTCCTCTTCGCCTTCAGTCAGTAGTTGACCTCCTCCTCCTCCTCTTCTGTCTTCCTCCTCCTCCTCCTGTCACACTGTGTGCAGCATTATCACCGGGGGAGTAGGAGGAGGATGAAGAAGAGCTAAGCAGAGTTGAGATACTCCAGAGCAACTTCATAGCAGAACTTATACTGTTCCTGTAGAGAGGCGGAACCAGAGATCACCAGAGGTCGCCAGTGGTCATGCCAAATTACTATCTCAATACTTCATAATATACAATATATATTATCAAAAAATACATATATGGACATTTTGTTATACTAATATTTTTTATATCTTTCATTAGATTAATAAAGTACATTAGTCATAAATACTAAATTAATAACAACAAAAAATGACAGAAAATACTAAATACATTTAAAAGAAGTGAAATTTTGAAATAAAATATTTTAATATAATTTTAATATAATATAAATGAAATTATAATGAACAGTCATCGTGACAATAAATTTTTACTTTATCATAATTAATTGAAAAAGGTAAAAAAAAGTGCAAATAATAAAAATGAATACATATAATAATAATAATAATATTAATAAAAATTGTGAGCCATCAAAAAAGAAGCAAATGTAACTGGATTATTCATCGGTATTCACACCACTACTACTAATAACAACAACAGCAATAGTAATGATGACGCTATGAAAATGACAATTAGCTATTTAAAATCTTCTCAATAAAAAGTGTCATCAGTTCAGAATCAGGTTTATAATTGATCATCATCAAATAATAATAATAATAATGAAAATAATGATAATAAAGTGTATAATGTACAAAGTGTGTTTTGGTTGTTTACCAGCAGGTCCACCATGTTTGGTTTGTTGTTTCTCAGCGTTTTAACGGCGTGAAAAA
The DNA here is from genome assembly GCA_016859345.1 of Istiophorus platypterus. NCBI lineage: Eukaryota > Metazoa > Chordata > Actinopteri > Istiophoriformes > Istiophoridae > Istiophorus > Istiophorus platypterus. Next base: position 21,070,945 of record CM029125.1, on the reverse strand, counting down.
CGTCGACACAGCGCTGCTGCCGCAACATCTCACAGACTATACTGATGCTGCAGAAAACCCCACTGCGACCCCCTCCATTCCTGGCGGGGGGGGGGGGGTGAAGAGGTGAGGTGGAAACAAGGAGAGGAGAGCAGGATGAAAGGAGGGAAAAGGACACAATGGAGGGAGTTAAAGCACTGAAATGTGTCCACTTTACACCACCAGATGGAGACAAATGACTACTGAGGAAAGTCTCAATTCAGCGTTACCAGTACAACCAGTGTTTGTACTAGTACTACCTATGTACTATCAGTTGTACCAGTAGTAGTACCAGTAGTAATATCAGTTGAAGTACCAGTGGTACTGTGTTTAGGTGTTTCCTTACAGGCAGTGGACCACGGTGCGTCCCTCCCCGCCGTCGTACTCCTCCTGCCATTTGTCCACCTGGTGAACCAGTTTGAGGAAGGAGCGCTTGGAGACAGGTGTGTCCCGGTACATCGGCCAGCCCAGGAACTGGAACTGCTGCACCATGCGGTACCCGTCCTGTGGCTGGGGGGACACAGTGAGGATGGAGGGGGTCAAATAAACTCGCTCTAAACCTGACCTCAGGTCTGCCTCGCAGATAGCAGCCGGAGATGATGAGGAAATGAAATGCACCCAAAAACCATGTAGGACAGGACGTGGCTCTGAAAGGTGGATTAAATCAAACACACCCTATACTCTGAGAGGAGGGAAGCAAAGGAAAGAAGGTACTGGAAAGGAAAGGAGAGAAGGAGGTATAGTAAAGATCATAGGAAAGGAAAGGAAAGGAAAGGAAAGGAAAGGAAAGGAAAGGAAAAAGGATGTATGGACATGAAGGAAAGAGGGAGGGAACACGTAAGTAGAGAAAGTAGGAGTTATTGAAAAGGATAAAGAAGACAAGGAAGAAGGAGGGATGATTAAAGTAAAAAAAAAGGATAGAGAGGAAGAAAGAGACAGATAGCAACAAGGAGGTTAGAGAGGAAAGTAGGAAAGGAAAGGAGGGAGGATATGCACAATGAAAAGGCAGAGGTTGCAATGGAAAGAAAGCAAGTGAAGGAAAAACAGAGTAAGGAAAGGAAACGAGACACGGAAAGAAAGGAGGAGGTGAGGAAAAGGGAAAAAGAAGAGATGAAAGGGAAGGAGGAGGTAAGCAACAATAGGGTGAGGTGAAGAGTGTAATGGATGGAAGAATAACAGATTCCAACATATATGTGAGCAGGGAGGAGAGTGTGTGTAAATCAAACGCACTGAAAATCTAAATCTGACCTGCCACAGCGAGGCAGGTGGGGGTGGGGGGTCGGGATCAAACACAGCCACAATTTTATGAGACACAGGGAGGAAATGAGGCACAAATCAAATGCAGCTAAACCTAAACTCAGCCAGACGGGGAGGTGAAAAGGTTTAAATCAAACACATTCTGATCTAAATTGGGTGAAACAGGAGAGAAAATGGAAGTTTGGATCAAACACCAACACACCCTGAATACCTGAGGCCGTAAAGGGGGTCAAAGTCAAAAAACCCAGTCTGAACAAGGTGGAGCTTGTTAACTGTGTCTGCTCACACATGCCTGTAATCTGAAATGGATACTAGCCTGTTCTAATTCTTTACAGCAAACAGGGTCACTAAAAGGCTAACGTTCACTTTTTGCGTGTTTACAGGCCAAAAAACTAGTTTCTTTCGGAGAAGATCCCTTTTCTTACCTGATGTCCTCTTTACCCAGCATCGGCATTGTCTAGTAGCACCAGCTAACATCAGCCAACATCATCTTACAGCAGCCAACATCATCTTAGAGCTAACTACTAACGGGCCTGATCCATCCTGGCTAGGTCGTCTGGCTAGGACGGGGTTTCTGATTGTGGAAAGACCTGAAACATTCGATGACCCCAGGCCCCAGGTGGTGACTGACGCAGCAACGTAGGTGATAAAGGGAGGATAGGGAGTTTAAAACAAACGCACCCTGGCCGTGTTGTAGATCCTGAAGATGCGACTGATGACGTCTTCCTCCAGATCTGCAGAGACAAACTCGACCTGCAGGGAGCCCAGACGATGGAGTCCGTTCTCTGGCCAGTACTGAGGACACAGCTGAGACAGATAGGGAGTTTATTGATCCGCTTATTATCAATAATCTACCTGATTAATCTGATTTCCTTCCCAACATGCACAGCCACAGAAACTTACATCTGTTCGTTCCTATACATTATAATGCACCAACACGTTTACTGTAAAGAAGCCGCAGGAACAAAATGCAAACAGTAAATGGTTCACCTTCAAAATATTGATGCTTGTGTGATGTATAGATGATCAGAACATCTATAAATTTATGTCATGGATTTTATCTGATGCAACAGATGAAAACTCTTTATTCCTGCTCATTTTCTGGGTTTATTCTCATTTTTATCCTCCGGGTTTTCACTTCTCATTTCACCATCACATCATCTGCATATTTGTGTGTGTGCGTGTGTGTGTTTACCTGTGCAGGGTCAACGTCGTTCAGCATGACGATGGATGTACAGTGGTAGTCGAGGACCAGACGCCAGAAGTCCTTCACCGTGTTGGGCAGAGGATGCTGCGTAACGATGAAGGCTGACGGCTGCTTGTAGCTCTGCAATGGCAACATGCCAAAAATAGTCGGTCAGAAGGCAGGAAATGACATCACACAGGTGAACAAACAACACTGGCAACAATAAGCAGTTTGCTATATTTTTCCCTCTCTGAGCTTTTAATAAGAAAAGTGCCTATGAAATGACATTTCCATCACACACACATACACACAAACACACATATACTATGTGGTCAGGTATTTGGTTGGTTTCCATGACAACAGATTGTGTGTGTGTGTGTGTGTGTGTGTGTGTGTGTTTGTGTTTGTATGTGTGGGGATGACTGAACCCTCCATTAGCCCACAAAGATGCTGAGGCTGCTGTCTGTCTCTCCCTGATATAAACCAAAGGTCTCTCTCTCACTCTCTCTTTGTCGCTTTAGGCCTTTAAAGGGATAGTTCATATTTTCTAACATTTAAGGTTAATTCCACTTTTTCCTCCTGTTCTCCTCTTTTCATAGTCTATAATTTCTATCCAGTGGTCTACAGGAACATCTGCAGCCCATCCAGCCCGCCGCTGTCACACCTGTGCACACCTGGACCGACACAACACCAGCTTCCTCTCTCACATTCTGTGATCACAGCGAGGAGTGTCATCGTCAGGTGACTCAGGTCTCTCCTGGTTTTCAGGTCTTCATTTGACCCTGAACCCATGACACCTCGGCCTGTGGCCCCCGTGCCGAGACAGGAAGACTGTTTTTCACAATAAAAACCCTGACTGGAATCATGATGTAATTGCAGAATAAAAGGCGCCCAAGAAAACTGAAAGCTCCAGAACCGCCACTAAAACGACCCTGCGTGTGTGTTACATACGTCCATCAACGCAGCGTTGATGTAGTTGGAGCTCTCTCCATCGATGGTGATGAGGAACGGCAGGCAGCGGTCCGGAGGCAACACGTCCATGCAGCGGTTCTTCTCGTGGTTTCTTGGCAACAGAGCGATGCTGCAGTCCTCCACCCGCAGCGTTGGTGTCACCATGTTTAGGGTCTGACCACGCGCAGTGATCAGTTAGCAAATGAGCCAAATAATGTAATAACGACTTTATTAATGATTCATAAATCGTTAACAACTCGGTTATCAAGAGAATTGGCGCTGTCTGTTAATCTTACTTATATTTAACTTTTATTCAAAGATGATTAACTGTTTATGCTGCAGACCTAACTGTTACTAGCCCATTGTAATGATTGAGCAACATTTATAACTAATTTATCAACAAATGACTAGAATTTGTGTACTTATCACCTATGATAAATGACTTGGTATTTTCAGTTTACAGTTTATATTTAAAAAAAAAGTAATTGAATCTAATAACTTATTTTCAAATTAAAAAAAACATCATAAGCACTGTAAGGATATTGAACAATATGTCGATCAATAATCATTTACCCTGAACTCCTCTTTGATCTGACTGGAGTTGGTCTGAGGATCCAATCGGTTCATCTCATAGTAAACCGACCGCAGCTGATTGGCTGGAATTGCAGTGTCGCCACAGAGACACGCCTCCAAGATGGCGTCATGGATGAAGACATACTGCTCCTGGTGAAAGAGACACAGAGAAGATGCATTTTTAAAAAACACTCCTCACCATGCCTCACCCTCCTCCCTCCTGTCGGGTTTGATTGACAGGATGACAGATGCTGAAATGTCACTTCATAAATGCTTTCAACAAACAGCAGCAGGAGGAGGAGGAGTGATATTGAGCGTCTGAGCTTGAACACATCACTGACACACAAAAACAATGTGTGAGAAATCAAACATTGACGCCCCACAACACAGATACTGATGCTACACAACTATCACTCAGGATGAAGAGTCTCCGGATGAAGTGTCTGAGGATGAGAATTCTCATGATGAAGAGTCTCCAGATGAAGTGTGTTAGGATGAGGAGTCTTAGGATGAAAACACTCATGATGAAGAATCTCGGGATGAAGAGTCATGATGAAGAGTCTCAATGAAGAGTCTCAGGATGAAGAGTCATGATGAAGAGTCTCATGATGAAGAGTCTCAGGTTGAAGAATCTCGGGATGAAGAGTCTTGGGATGAAGAATCTCATGAACCATCTCAAGATGAAAACTCTCATGATGAAGAGTCTCGATGAAGAGTCTCAAGATGAAAATTCTCAGGATGAAGAGTGTCAGGATGAAGAGTCTGATGAAGAGTACTGATGAAGAGTCTGATGATGAAAAATCTCAGGATGAAGAGTCTCAGGATGAAGAGTCCGATGATGAAAAGTCTCAGGTTGAAGAGTCTCAGACAATGAGGAGTCTGTGTGTGTATGTCTGTGAGTGTGTGTGTTTACCTCTGTCTGGACCATGTTAACCCTTCGCGCTCTCAGCTCTCGGACGCAGTTGTAGATGTCGACCACGCCCTCTCTCTCTGCCATGTCTAGCATGATGTCGATCACTATGAAACAACCTGTACGCCCCGCCCCAGCACTGACACACACACACACACACATTATAAATTGTCTTGTATATAGGAAATGCACATATATATGTATATATATATATATGAAATGACCTTAAGTTTCTAGATGATGTGGAGGTATGTGTACCTGCAGTGGACCACGGTTGGGCCGGCGGTGGGCGGGGTCTTGGCCTTGACGCGGCGGATGAAGCCCAGCAGGCCGGTGGCGTGAAGCGGGACGCCGTGATCGGGCCAACCAGTGAAATGAAACTGACGGATCTCCCTGATCTCTGCCACTCCCCTCTGAGACAGAGGCGGAGTATGTTACTCTGTGTGTGTATGTGTGTGCGTATATGTGTGTATGTGTGTGTGTACGTGTGCATGTTACCCTCTCCACGGCAAAGGTCCGGATCACGTACTCCGACAACAGCTGAGTCTCGATCAGCGTCACCTTCATGTCTCCGTAGATCTCTGTGTCATCTGGCCAGTACTTACAGCACTTCACCTAGACACACACACACACACACACACACACACACACACACGGTAAGTAAGACACGCATGCACACACACACGCACACACAGTAACACACACAGACACACACACATACCTTGTTTATTTATTGACATTAAAGTCAGGCAGGATTAAATTGTGTCATTAACTAAACAGAAAAAAAACAACTGATATAAAAATCTAATTAGAGGCTCCGCCCCCTCCTTTCCATCATTAACAGCTAATTTCTGCAGAGCTAATCACACTGTCACCACGGCAACCAATGAGGTGAATTGGGCGGGAGGCAGATCAGGCTTAAGTGACGGGGAAATTCAGAGAGAGATAATCAGGCTGATCTATCCTAGAATCCCACTCTGCTGGAGACGGGGAGCAGATCCCTGGTGCCTTCTGGGTAATGAGAGCTGGGACAGGGAGCGCCACCAGGTGTGTGTGTGATCTCCAGCTAAATCCTTCAGTTTTAAGAGGAGACTACGTCTGAGAGTCTCACATGAGTAAGGCTGAGCTCCTCCGCTTCGCTGAGGGATAAACTTGGGGCCGAGCTTCGAACAGGAGGCTGAGTTTTGTTATTCCTCAGTTTATCCCACATCCTGAGCAAGTGGTGTTAGGAACCTCGCACAAGAGGAAAGAATGAAAACGAGCCCCTAGTCCATTGCAGCCACAGTGTGATCTGAAACTAGGGGGCGCTAGAGGAAACAGTTCTCCAAATCTAAACATGGATTACACCTGATGAGTAGGTCGTTAATGTTTCTTGTCAAAAAACGACACGCTGCAATCAGAGTTCAAATGATTGGTTGATCAATAAATTAGTCGAACGTAAATAATCGACAAATATTTTGAGAATAGATTAATCGTCAGTCTACAAGCGGAAACAGTGAAAACTGCCATATAATTGTAGACTTTGGCCCCTGAAAGAGAAGAGTAGCTGCGTTTCTTTGTCATGTTTTTGTAAACTGAATATTTGGGGATGTTTCTATGTCACTTTCAATAACTGACGGACAAACTGATTATGAAAATAATCGTTAGTTGCAGCCTTTTTTATCAACTGAAACATGAGATGCGTGTTCTGTTTACAAACATAACATTGTGATATGCAAGATTTGCGTCACAGTAAATGAGCATATGTTAAATTGCTATAAATGTTATATATGTTAATGGTTGATGTGTTGAAGTTTCAAATGTAAATTGCCACCGATGTTCTCCTCGAGGATCAAACACATAAAAAGAGAAATCTGATGTTTCTCTTCTGGTGTCACATTTTGTAAAATACTGACGCAAACATCTGCATGTGAACTGAACTCACAGTAGAATTTACTGGAAGAAAAACTGAGGAAGAAACTTTTCAACAGCAGAGGATTAAACAAAGGAGAGAGACATGAGAGATGCACTCTGGGAAATGGAGTCCCAAACTTCATCAAAGAGGAAAACACAACCAGATGGCCAAAACAATCAGTGTGTGTACATGTGTGTGTGTGTGTGTGTGTGTGTCTGTGCATGCAGACTCACCCGCCCCACCTCCACCAGGTTGGTTACCATGACGATGGCGGCGGTGTTCTCCTGCCAAACCATTCGCCAGAAATCGTACACCGTCTCCTGCATAGGCCCTGAAACACACACAAACACACACACACACACACACATAGAAAACTTCATATTAGACAGTTGGCAATACCAGAGCTGTACATGAATTATAATGACTCTTTTAATTAATTCAAATTAAGCACACATACACACACACACACACACACACACACACACACACAGAAAAAACATTTTTAATCACTGTTGACAGTCTGTGTTTTGACGAGCTAATTAGTTCATGCTAATCCATTCCTGTCCTCAAGTGTTTTACAGCGAGAATCTTCTGCCTGTACGTACACGTATACACACACACACACACACACACACACACACACACACACACTCCATATTCATGCTCCCACACTGACATGTTTGTACAAACATTCAGATTTATTCAGGGGGATGGATGATTTCTACCTGGAGAGCTGAGTGTGTGTGTAAATTATCATACACATATTTACAGTATCCGGGTGTTACGTTTAAAACTTAACTGTTAGGTAACTGGACCAGGTCAAATCCAAAATATGGTATTTATCTGTTTCCTCTCTCCTGATCAGTTCTCACATACACAGTGATTTAAGCCTAGACAGAGGGTTGGAGGCTCAGTCTGGTCTGTGTAAGTTGTCATGTGGTCAGTTGGTCAAGACTCAGAGGTGAGTGTCTGTTGAGCGAAGGATCGACCTCGTGCTCACGGGGCAACGCTGTGACTCTCTTCTATAGGAAGAAGCTGAGGTTTATCCAGAAAGTCAGTAGATTCGTCGCCAGCTGCTGCATCATGAAAACTTTGTTTTTGTCGGAACCAATCAAAAAACTCGGCGGGCGGGTCGACCCCTGCCTCATCCTGTCCGCAAGCTAACGTGCCCGTTCGGCAAGTCGCTGACCCTAAGTCGCCTCAGTAGTAAATCACTATGGATTAAAGTGTCTGCCTGATTAGTAAATGTGATGATAATATTTATTCACAGAGAACATTACACAAGATATTTCTCAGTGTTTTAAAAGTGTGTTTCTCACTCCTCACCTTGGGTAGCGATGTAGTGATTGGGTCTGTGGTACCCCTGGCGACAGAAGAGAACAGAGGTAAACAGAAAAGTGGAGACCACCAACAGTCTGTCAGAATGGAGGATTAGCCAAAACCAGGCCGGCTGATCTCTGTCCTTCTAGAAACTTCAGACAGTCTGTTATTGACCTGTGATGCAGAAGCACCAAACTTGCACTCAAAGTAAAAACATCACCAAAACTCCGTTGGAACCCTCTGGTCGGAAACTAATTCATCTCAACTGTGAAACTTCAGTCAGTCGGTTAACTGCTAGTTAACCGCTGGCTAACTGCAGGCTAACGTCTCTCTCTCTGGCTGCCATAGACTGTCTGTGAGTGACGATGCATCACTCTTTAGCATCTCTCTATGATGCCAGTGAACAGAGGAGATTCTTCTCCAGAGAAACGATCAGCTGATCACAGCTCGTTAAATACTTTTTATTGATCAGATCAATACCTGGAGCTCGTTAAGATCCAAGTTCTGGATCAGGAGCTCAAATATCTGGATCAATGAGTTTGTGAAAAACTAGCTGTAAAAGTCAGTTTGTCCCAGCTGTTATTTCACTGTCACAAGGATCAAGATCATTCAATAATCAATATTTCAGCTTATCTTAAGTTAGACCTACAGGTCGTCAGCATTAATTAGGCTGTGTTAATGTTGTTTAATTTTGTAGCTGCTAATAAAAACTGTAGGATTTCTCAATTCTGGTCTAACAGCAGCTGATCCCAGACCTGAAGTGGATCTGGGACTTGGAGCTTCTTATTGATAAAGGATAAACTTTATGTGAGTCAATAAAGGATTCAACCTAAACCTGATTCTAAACTGAACCTTAAAACCAGGTCTGAAGGACATGGGATGATCACCTAAAGGGCCTACTGGGACCAGGCCCAGGGGCCCATGGGATAAGGGGGGGGCCCTGGTCAGAGGCTCAATATGAGGTGACTGTTATCAGTTCTGGTCCAAAATCCAATCATTCGACTACAAAGAGACAAAAACCACAATAAACAACAACAAGGAAAAGCAGTGACAAGGGGCCCAGTGGCCCATTGTCCCATCTCCCCTCTGTGAGTGAAGACCCCCCGAAACGTCCTCACAAGCAGAAATGTCCTCATTACGACAGCTAAAATCTTAAACTGTCCGTCAGCTGAGACCCTTCCTCCATGGAAGTTTGTTCACAGATTCGATGCCAATCAACCCTGACTGATGATGACTGTCACCATGGAAACAGAGTCAACCTGGACGTTTCATAACAACTGTTAAAGGAACTAAGGACAAGTAACCATGCAGGTGTAAAAGTGTGTGTATTACTTACGTCGACGTAGTTGGCGTTGATATAGTCAGAGCTGCTCTCTCCATCCTGAGGCTGCAGACGCACACGAGAGTGGTCGTCTAACATGCACACACACACACACACACACGCAGACACACAAAGACAAACACGCAGACACACGCAGACACAGACATAGACAAACACAAACACACACACACACGCAAACACACAGACACACACACACACACACACACACAGACACAGAGACACAGACAGACACACACAAACGTGTTAATTGGTCTGCTTGTTGTTGTGGCGAAGCTGAACATAATCACCTCTAATTAGTTTCTGCTGAATAAATGATCTAATAATAAATTAATAACCACTTAATTACATTCATTCAACTACATTATATAAACAAACTGAATCTGTAAATCACCAGGGACTGAGGGTGTTTGCCAGAATACGTATATATAGTATAGAATATTTATTTCATACATGATTAATCTTTACATTCTGTCTATGAAATCATATTTGATTTTAATTCCAATAATCACATTAAATAGAAAAAAATCATGAAGCAAAATTAAAACGAGTTTTATGGTTCTGTCTCAGTTAAATACAAATTCAAAACATATAAATGTCTCCTCACCGAGTTCACAAATCGCGTGTGTGTGTGTGTTAATGTTAGCCAACAGCTCAGACTTTCAGGGAAATCTAGCACATTAGCTTCAGCAACCACAGGATGTAGATTTCCGAGACCCGGAGCTGTGGGACGATAAAAACTGACACCAAATCTGCCTGATGGTCTAAACAAAAACACACCATCATGTGTGTGTGCATGTCCTGTGTTACAGTGTGTGTTGCCTGTCAGGCATGTTTAACTGTTGAGCCGACCATTTTATACCAGATTTTTCCATCGCCGATGACCGCGGCCTGTTTTCTGTCAGCTGTTACACTGATGGTTAATGTTACTACTGCTACATCAATACAGACACTGTACAAGGTTTTAGTCTACAGTTAAATGTGGTGGTTCTAGTTGTAATGTAGTGAACTAGCATGAGGTTTAACTCTTAGACCAGCTGTGCACTAGACCACATCTTGTGTCCTTGACTCTCATTTACAATGTGAGAATGAAAATGTGTCAAATCAGCATTTTTACCGCTTTTACGAGACCATAGACAGGGCCCAGGTCAGGGCCCAATCATACCCATGTAAAGAACAAGTCCTAGGTCAAGACAGGTAAGTCCCGAGTCACGTCACAATTCAAGACCAGAAAGTCTAATATCTAAATCACAGTCAAGATTAACAAATCCCAGGTTGAGTTGCAAATCCAGATTAACATGTTCCATCTCACAGATGATTTATGTCTGTTAAGACATCGAGTACTGGTTGCAGACTCAATCAGGGTCAATTTGACGGTAATTTTTTAAACATGTAACGTCACAAACGTTACCATCAGCGTCTTGCTCTGATCTGTGGTAAACTGGAACATCTCTGGTCCTGGATTACGTCGTCAGTTCGAAGTCTGAAAACTCACCTGGGACACAAGTTTGTCGTCTAGTGTTCTCCCAGCATCATATTAAGGTTGTCTGTGGTGGTTTACGTTAGTATGGTTAATGATCTGCTTCTACTCTGTCCCTGACAGGTGATACAGGTCTGTTTTCTACCAGACTGATGCTTCCAAAGTGCCGCTGAGCCTGGCATTCAGCTCTTAAACCTGAACTGAAACACAGTCAGACAGTTTGATATCAGCCTCTAGCATCAGTTCCCATGCAGATAAAAAATAACGCTCAGATACATACAAGCGATGATGTTTCCGTAGCGATTTTTCATGCGGTTCTCGTCCTTTTTGGCCGATTCCCACGGAGCCGACTGTCCCTCAAAGAAACTCTGAAAAGATAAACAGACATAAAGACGGAGGTTTCGTATAAAACGAGAGGAGTGTGATGAAACCCAGTGGATGACTTCATGAATAATGCAGAGGGTGTGTTTGATTTTCTGTTCTCTCCCTGAACAAACACACAGGCGTTAGTTTTATGGTCAGAGCAGATGATTAAGTCCAATTATGAGAACGAGCTCAGAGAGAAGCCGGAGGCATCTAAACACACATTGATAGTTGTTCTTCTGCTGGGTTCAAACAGAGTAAAATGACTCTGACGGCTCTGAGCTCAAACCGTACATCTACTCTGTGTTTATCTCTGCAGTGAGGGAAGAGGCAGAATCACAAAAATCTTTAATATTGAATCAAAACCTCACAGATTCACTTAAAAAACAGACTGAATTGACAGAAGAAAACAAGGTCGGTCTTGTATTAACATGTCTGACAAAATCTGACAAAATAAAACAGGATGTGACGTATGCCTAAGGAAGGTCAGAGGTTTTTCGTCGGTCTCTCTATCTATCTGCCTTTCTGTCTATCCATCTATCCGTCCACCTGTCTGTCTGTGTGCATGTCTATTTAACTATCTATCTGCCTGCCTGTCTATCTGTCTATCTATCTGTCTGTCTATCTATCTGCCTGCCTGTCTGCCTGTCTGTCTCTCCATCCATCATAACTGCTGATCTCACAGATACTTTGATCCACAGCAGGTTTCCTGGGTCACTCATTAAACTGCCTGCAGACAGATGTGTGTGTGTGTGTGTGTGTGTGACATCGTTCACCTCTCAATTTGATGAATGTCTGGAGCTGTTAGACTGCTGTCATACACACACACACACACACACACACACACACACAGTTCTACATGATTGACAGCGAAGAACAAAGGGAGAAAAGAACTGAAGGCAGGAATGAACTAACGACTGCTGGCAGCGACTCCGCTGTGTGTTCGTGTGTGTGTGTGTGTGTTCGTGTGTTTCAAATGCTGATGCTTATGCTACCTGTCCCTTTAACTCAACAACAACCTCTACCTGTCATTGAAAAGGTCAAAGGTCGCAGGTTATATGTCACCTGACTAAAAGCACCACCCGAACCCTGGGGGGGGGCTCGGTGGTGTAAATGGCAGGTTTACATTTTGTTGCCATTTTGAGTCTTTTCGTGGCCTTTTCCTGCTGCTCAGTCACCAGGACACGAATATCACCAGGTGTCATCTTGTCTTGTAAATGTTGCGTCTTCCTCAGGCCGCGGGAAACATGGATGTGAAAGACGCCACTGTCTCTGGATGACCAAGGGCTGTCAAGGTAAAAGCCTCATGAAAAGAGTTTGGGGGCAGTAGATGTTTTTCGGGGGGGGGGGGGGCACTTTACTCAGATTTTGCTTTTCTTGTAGAATACATTGAAGTTTAACGTGTTTAGACCTGAAACCAGACTCTGGAGTCCAGACTGGTCTCATTAATGGTCCCCAATGACTGTGTGTGTGTGTGTGGGGGGGGGGGGGGGACCTCTTCCAACTCCACTTATTCAACAAAATAGAAGTTGTTCTCTGTCCAGGTTATACACACATCCAATACTGGTGGAAATGGAATTAAAGTAGGTTTTACGTTTTACATTTACATCCCATTGTGGTTTCACCCCCCAAAACAACTTCATTTATAAAAGAAATCTTCTTCTCAAACAGAGTTTTTGTGAGTCGACTCAGCCGGAGTTTGTCTTAGATTTAGTTTGATTAACATAAACCTCAATGTGGGAAATGTGCAGTGATTGGACAATTACCATTGACCCAGTCTGACTCAGAAGTAGGTTCATTCTCGTTTAAGTGTCTTTCACACACACACACACACACACACACACACACACACACACACACACACACACACACACACACACACACACACACAGTTCTACATGATTGACAGCGAAGAACAAAGGGAGAAAAGAACTGAAGGCAGGAATGAACTAACGACTGCTGGCAGCGACTCCGCTGTGTGTTCGTGTGTGTGTGTGTGTGTTCGTGTGTTTCAAATGCTGATGCTTATGCTACCTGTCCCTTTAACTCAACAACAACCTCTACCTGTCATTGAAAAGGTCAAAGGTCGCAGGTTATATGTCACCTGACTAAAAGCACCACCCGAACCCTGGGGGGGGGCTCGGTGGTGTAAATGGCAGGTTTACATTTTGTTGCCATTTTGAGTCTTTTCGTGGCCTTTTCCTGCTGCTCAGTCACCAGGACACGAATATCACCAGGTGTCATCTTGTCTTGTAAATGTTGCGTCTTCCTCAGGCCGCGGGAAACATGGATGTGAAAGACGCCACTGTCTCTGGATGACCAAGGGCTGTCAAGGTAAAAGCCTCATGAAAAGAGTTTGGGGGCAGTAGATGTTTTTCGGGGCACTTTACTCAGATTTTGCTTTTCTTGTAGAATACATTGAAGTTTAACGTGTTTAGACCTGAAACCAGACTCTGGAGTCCAGACTGGTCTCATTAATGGTCCCCAATGACTGTGTGTGTGTGTGTGGGGGGGGGGGGGACCTCTTCCAACTCCACTTATTCAACAAAATAGAAGTTGTTCTCTGTCCAGGTTATACACACATCCAATACTGGTGGAAATGGAATTAAAGTAGGTTTTACGTTTTACATTTACATCCCATTGTGGTTTCACCCCCCAAAACAACTTCATTTATAAAAGAAATCTTCTTCTCAAACAGAGTTTTTGTGAGTCGACTCAGCCGGAGTTTGTCTTAGATTTAGTTTGATTAACATAAACCTCAATGTGGGAAATGTGCAGTGATTGGACAATTACCATTGACAATTACCATTGACCCAGTCTGACTCAAGTAGGTTCATTCTCGTTTAAGTGTCTTTCACACACACACACACACACACACACACACACACACACACACACACACACACACACACACACACACGCACACACGCACGCACGCACCACACACACAGATTAGACAAATGTTATCTAGTGATCAGCTCCACTTTTAAAGATATCTCACAGAAACACACACACACACACACACACACACACACACACACACACACACACACTCTTACTTCTGGGCATAAACATGTGTGGTGATAAATTGACGGTGTGTATGTGTCGGTGTGTAGACAGTTTTCACTGCTTGTTTGTTGTAAACTCCGTCATATCACATCACAGCCAGACATTTATAGATGCCTAGAATGTGTCGTTGTTAATGGGTCACAGCACCAGGAGGTCAGGGGTCAGGGGGTTGGGGTTTGTGGGTGAAGGGCCTAACCCCGAAAAAACCCTGAACCAACCCTGTCCCTGAAAATGCGACAGAACTCTACCCTTGAACGCTCGGACGGACGTTAACTATCCTGGTTGAAGCATCAGCAGAGAAGATGAACAACTGGGTTAGAAAACGTCTGCTTCTCTGACAAAAGTCAGAGCTACAAGACGGCTGGAGGAGAGGAAGAAGTCAACTACGACTCCCAAGGTGCATTTCAGCAAGAAACAGTTCCAGAGTTAAAGCTGTTTTTTGTCTGCTCCAAAGTAAATTTTCCAACATTTTCTGAAGCACTGAAATGATGTAGTTTTTTTCTGTACTAGTATTCTTGGATCTACTTTGGTTCATTAGATGATCATCATCAAAAGAACTTTGACTTCAAAGAGAGCTGATAAGCCCAAATGAAGGAAAGTTCTCATATGAGTCAAGATGTGTAAAAACGTTGGAATTAAACATAAGTTTACAGAAAGTTTTACAGTTTTATTTGAATTAAACAAAACTGATATAATCACTTCATTCCAATCAGTAACTACTGACTTGGTTTTTGTTTTAACTGTCAATTTCACATGTGAATCTTAAAACTGATGGTTAAATCGTGGACCTCGAGTCCGGCTACATTATGCAGGACAGTTTCTGCCTCCGTGCACCTTGGGGGATGTGGGTTAAACTAAAATTCATCCCTGCTCAGCTCCGCTCACAGGCTTATGACCAATTCTCATTGTGAAAACAAGGTTTTTAACCTTCTTCATCTTCACAGTAAATGGAGCTTGTCCTTTCGCCCCGTCTCTCAAACACTATTGATCCAAAAACACACATCAAAGAGCATCTTGTGAAACATTTTCGATCAGACAAACATGCTGGTGTGGCTGTTGGCTCCAGGGATGGAGGCTGGTGTCCACTGGAGGAACTGTACAGAAACAAGGTGAATCGTAGCCCCAGTTTGCTGCTCACTAACAGTGGGAACCATCCATTTCTCTAAAAGACTTGCAGATGTTTCATATGACGTCCTGAAGGTTTTTCAAAAATCTTCGAAGACTCTTTCTAAATATGGGGATGACAAAAAATTCTGTCGCAGAGTCGCAACTAGAGAAATAAGTTAAAATCTTTTTGTCATGCGGCAGACAGAATATTTTTCAACCCGATGTTTAGAAGAGACTTTGAGGATTCTTGAAAAACCTCCAAAACAGCAGGAAGTGACTTTAAATGACCTTGTGGGTTTTTATCTTTTAGAGAATCTGAATGACTCCATTGTGACTTGAATATGATGCTGGTACACGAAGGCCACAAACTGGGGCTGGGTCAAGTCTAAACTACAGACATTCGTTAGACATTCAGCTACAGTGCTAATGGGAGTGTGTGTGTGTGTTTGTGTGTGTGTCAGGCGTTAGCCGCCATCTCCTCTCTATTCTAGTTGACATGAACACATGATGTTAACAATCTGAAAACCAAGAAGGCGTCTTACCTCGTTAAGCTGTCCAATCAGATTAATTATAAAGGAGAAGCATGAAGGGATCAGGGAGATAACAATCATCAGTGGGGTGCTCAGCTGGATGTCAGCTCAACTCAACTACTGCAGCACTTCACTTTAAACATCAGTATCAGTCAACGGTCAATCACCAGTCAGAATGTTTGATAAGAGTCTGATTTATAATCAGAATCCACAGAAAAGGAAGAAAACCACAAGAAAAACATGTAGTTTGGAAATTCAGACTTTACGGTGAAAAATCCTGAATTTCGGCTCATTTTTAAAATTCTGGCGAATATTTGAAAGGTTGTTGCCAGCGTGGTTCTGAGCCCAGATCGTCTTTTCGCGTGGCCCTAATCCTCTTCATCAGATATCAAAAATGTGTTGTGCGCATGAAATGACGATCAGTTCTTGAACTTGTCAGTGACACCTGTTCAAAGGTCGATGCACTAATCGATGGTCTTGGTCTGAGGAACAATTGGGGTGAAGAGCACCGAGCGTCCGAGCTGCTGACGAACCAGGTTAAACAAGAGCTTTGACGCTGAAGGAGCGTGTGCGAGCGGCGCTGTGCTTCACAACAGTTGTGTGTCAGTTACATGTTTGGCTTCATTTCAAATAGTCAAACACATATCAACCTCTTCATCAGTCAGTATGTTCCCATCAACACTCAAATCTGGACTTCGTTATCATCTGATTTCTTACGTGTTCTGATAGTAAAGGTTACTTCCATGCATTTTTTTATTATAAAACTCTGCTTTTTCCTTTACCTGTTTAAATAAACAAGACACAGAAGTAACAGGCTAATCATACCGGTCCCTTTTGTTAATAGCCACTTTGTATGTTTCCAGTTAATAAAACCGATTAACTGTGACACTGAGGGTCACAACTAGAGCCGCAGCGCTTAATCAATTAATTTATTGGCTGATCAAGAGAAAACTGAATTTGATGATTGATTTTTTGGGCTTTTACGGCTGGACAGTTTCATTTTCATCAGATAGACAATATATATAACTTGTCAGACAAGGTGGGATAAGTCGATTTCTTTTTACAAAATTAAAGCTTTTTATGACGAAGACACAACGACCCATCACGTAACAGATGCTGTTTGTCTCGACTGACACATGAAGTCACTTTATGAAACAAAGGAAAAACTGCAGTGAAGGGGGGATGAAATATCAATTTTAAAAGAAAGAACAGAAGATAAAAAAATATATATTTAAACCTTTTTTTCTTTTTAGAAAATGCTAAATAAATCTAAATACTTGGTGTCATTTAAAAAAATCCTCTGATTCTAATTATTATTATCTTTCATCCTCTGGATTGTAACCCCCCCCCCCAACATCAACAAAAACAATGAAGTGATTATTTTAGATTAAGTCATTTATCAGTCTGCTTGTCATATTTTCTCTGGTTTGCATCATTATAAACTGAATATTTTTGTTTTTATTGGACAATTTATCTCATAACGTCTCATTTTTCTATCTAGCACTGAAAACTTTCTATACATAAGAGGGAAAGGGGGGGGCTGTGATTAAACCAAAGTGCTGTTTTCTCTTTAACTAATTTGAACCAAATTACACAGTTTTAATCTCTGGGAAACCATTGGGTCATTAATCAGAAATAATTAACCTGTAAAATAAACTCGCTGTGATGGTGCAGTTTGTTTTTCTGACTGCAGACCTGATAAGGAACCAAATTTCTGCCAGAACAGCACATCATTGGAAAAAACCTGAGCCGAGCTGAGCGAGATACCGGCGTATTGGGAGTGGTTCCTGTTTGTGTGTGGGACCAGTTTGGAAATGGCGTCAACACTGGAGCAACTCCTCACCGCTAAACTTTCTGCAAATGGAGGGTGAAAATACAGAGGTGTGCGTGTGTGTGTGTGCGTGTGCGTGTGTATGTGTATGCTCAGTATGTATAATGGATTAGCCCTGAGGGCAGCCTGCTAGGCAATCTGAACACACACACACACACACACACTCAAACACACATAGATATACATTATAGATCTTCCCCCAAGCTAATGGGCCAAAACAGGGGATGGATTGTGTGTGTGTGTGTGTGTGTGTGTGTGTGTGTGTGTGTGTGTGTGTGAGCATGTTCAGGTAAGTAACATCCATTAGTAAGTTCTCGTGATGAGAATTGGTAAACATGTAGAGTACACACAAACACACACACATACACAGGCACACACACACACTGCTGTTAGTAATACTATGTGTGTGTTTACTGCCCAGTTATTTTTTTTTCCTCGTTCTATCTCATCACTTCGCTGCTTGGTACTGAAATGATCGCTGATAATCAACAGAATTTATATCAATTGATTGTTTAAGCCATTTATCAACCAGAGTTTTCTATCCCAGCACCAGATCTGTCTTCAGAACTGTGATGGACTTTGATTATGATATTGATTTATGGATTACATAATAACTGATCAGTTTCAAAAACAGTATAGAGATTAGTTGATACAAAGTTGGGTGGGGGGGTTGGGTGTTAAGTTGTTGCTGGGGTGCATCTTCTGACTCTTTTAAAACTAATAATTCATTGAAAAAGACGACTCTACTGCCTCAGTGTAATGTACACCTAGCAACCACCCCAAAACGCCATAGCAACCATCCCTAACACCATAACAACGACAGAACCCTTTTTCTCATGCATGTTTCAGTAAAATATACATTTGCATTGAGAAATTTTTTTTTTGGGCAACCACCAGTTACAACACCTTAGCAACAACCTAGCAACCATGAAACATCCCAGCGTTCATCTTTGACAGTCTGGAAATGACTTAGCAACCAACCCGAAAACCCTATCAACCACCCTAGCAACCACACAGTAAAACCCTCAATAGCACGTAGCAGCCGTCAGAAAACGAGTCAATTTTTTAATTGTTAGATTAAATATGATGACTGTTGGTTATTACTGTCAGTACTGAGCTCTTGATCTGTTTCACATAAACTGCGAAAGATGAGTTCACCAACAACATTTTAATCACTTCAATCTAAAGCGTTTTCGACTTTTAAATTTTTTAAAAGCATTAAACTCAAGTGGATGTGTCTTTGTGTCAAAAGGGCCAGTTTGTGTCTTTCTACCAGCTTTACAAAACAGCTTTAGCAAAAATAAAAAGGCACTTCAGACACATCACTCTAAGACTCTTTCCTCATTTATCTCAATAAAGTTTGTACAAGAACTGCCGAAGTTTTCACATAAATAGTCGAGTGCTGTAACTGCCTGGAGGTTTGCTGTGATTGGCTGAAACTGAGCTATTGTAGGTGAAAATCAAAACTGGAGCAAATTAAAAATGTCGCGTTTCGGCAGAGAAAAATTATTTTTGTTTGTTTTGCTGAACGCGGCAGCATGACCTTTAATTCAAGGTGAATGAGTTGCCGCTGTACGTTAAAGGGCCGTTACACCCTCAATCTCCAGTAGCTCCGGAGCTCCCCATAGGTGTCTGAACAGGTGAGTTTCAAAACATCAACAAGCTTAGACATAAGTTTGAGGTTTTTTAAAGTCCTTAAATTTATTAAAGAAACTGTTTATTCCCAGTGTGTGTGCCTCCTCCTCACCTCGTACTCCTCCTTGAAGCCGTAACCCTCGGCGCATTTCATCTGGGTGATGTGCTGCAGCAGGTCAGCCACTCGGATGGCTGGGTGCAGCTGTCCCGTCTGGTAGGGCAATGCCTCCCGCTCCGATTCCCGCTGCTTATAGTGGGACTGGACCAGGCTACTGGTTTCACTGGTCATAGTGTGGCTGTCGTCTGGGGGAGGACGAGGTGGGGGGGGGGGGGGGCAGAACAGATCGAAGCTGTGGTCAGCAGCAGACAGACGTACAGTAACTCAGAGCTGTGTGATGAAGACGAGATGTCTGTTGGACTGGAACCACATGATTTCTTGGCGTGGACTGGACCAGACTTGCCCGGGTCAGAATAAAGGGCTGCTTTCACACCAGACACTGTGAGATCTTTGTGGCTTTTCCTAATTTCAGGTTCGGCCTTGAATTTGTCAACAGTCGACAACTTTATAACATTTCTCTCACGGTTTCACCTCAGCTGAGTCAATGGTACACTGTTTTGGTTCATTTCATAATAAGTTCTGTTTTTTTAAGCTTAATTCTGGGCAGGCCCTGTACAGAATATTTCGGGATATTTAAGGAAGATTCCATCGGACCGATGTCTTTTTATGTTCAGTTTTCATGTTCAGTTTGAGTGAAAAACCATTCAAATCCCCCTGAACATCAAAGGTCAAAGGTTAAGCAAACTTGCTGTCAGAAGACCTGAACTGTAGAGAGAAGGGACTGGGTCCTGATCCAGTATCCATCCTGCTTATTTAATCTGACTCTTTCACTTCCAACATATGAAAGTAACCCAGGTTATTAATAACTAAAGCTGTAATCGCCTTTTGTTTGCTGAGAAGCATAAATATGAATATCCTAAATGTCTGATTAATATCTGACCTGAAAAATAGCTGAGCAACAGAAGAGGTAAAATGATGATCACGTGTTTTATCCAACACATCCAATAACAGCTGCCTCTTCATCAGCTACTCAGTCCCTGTCCTGGAGCTACTCGGCTATTTTAAGATCATCCCAAGTACTGAACTGGTCCTCGCTGGTTCAGACTGCAGTTGGTTTGGACTCATTTCTTAAAGGTGGAAACACAGGTGGAGGTCATGTGACCTGACACCATCACATCCACCACAGATTTAAGATTAAAAAGAACATGTCTGAGGCTAGGTTAATGACTACGGTCGTCTTATAATAGTATTATAAATTTATATTAAATAAGATCATAAGACACCTCTTTTTCCTACATGTGTAGGACACTCATGTTGTGAAATTTTCCCATTGGTCATAATCGCTGAAGACAGAACCAGGGAGATTTGTTCACTGGATCTTTTCTGCTAAAAAGACGTCAGAAGACACTAAGAACTCGTTTTCAATCCTCATTAATTTATTCATCACCTATAACAGCAGCCTTCAGAAAGACCTGCAGGTTGAACTTGACCAACCAAACCCTTGTGGTTCCGACCAACTCTGACAGACTCAGTCCGTCTAAGACTGGAAACCAACACGGGACTGTCTCGTCCTCAAATACAAAATGATACCCCCCTTTTAAAACCTGATTTCCAGAGAGAACTGGACCGTGTATATGTGTAACTAACAGCAAATGCCTTTGGAAGAAGAAATATTGTCTACCCTTATCACTGCTATTACACCGAGATGAGCAGCAGATCCCAGACCTGTGCAGGAGAACAGATCTAATAATCAGTGGACATCTGCCAGACTGCTGGAGAAGAACGTCTCTGAACTGATCAGATAATTGATCAAATGCAGGCAAAGGCGATCACAAAACGACAGAGACGGAATGCTCGGCGTACGGAACTTGAGTATTTTTGCCACAGGAAACATCAGATGTAAACGAGAATTTAAATGGTACAGGCTGCCCAGATCTGGATTCAGATCTCATGACTTTTACTTGCTTTTTTTCTTCAGTGTTGTTTTATTGTTGTATTATTAACAAAAAGGACCAATGATCAGCAGCCCTGGTCCAGGTCCAAGGCTACCATGTTGTTCCCATGACAACACACATGAATGGCGCACGCATCACGTGACGTCAAATCACATAACTGGAGAGAGGATGGTGATTGGTGCTGGTTTCTTTTCACACTGCTGCTGAAACTATCAATCACAAATCAATAATCTGACAAAGAAAGAGGGGTTTCAGTCCTGAGTTATTAGAGAGGCACTAGGTCCTGGTCCCGATCCAGGACAGCATTGTATGAATACTGGTTCTGGTGTGGTCCAGGTTCTTGGAGCTGCAGTGTGAAAAGAGCAGAGTTCAGAGTCCTGGAACTGAACAAACCTCTTTGGTAAACTGGTTTCTATTAACCATTGACCCTTGAAAAACCATCCAGGACTCTGACATCAACATTTCAACAAGTCAGCGGACCACTTTGCACTACTCTTTCTAACTCTGTTCTTATTGGCTAGCCTGGGGGCTGACTGGCAGACTCTCTATCCCAAACAGCCCAACCAATCAGGAGATGGGTGATGTGATGGAGATGGCGGTGGAGACACGACCACTACAACAATAAAGGCAACCAATCAGAGAAAGAAAGACGGACAGAGCTGAAACCTGATTGGTTCAAGGTGAAATGGGAGTGAAGTTTGGGGTTGTGATGTCACAATTTCACTGAGGGGTAAAAATGAGGCGTGGCCACGCTAAATAATGAAATCACAGCAGGTGGTGGGTGTGGCTCCATATGCACCGGTGACCCCCCCATCATGAGCCCCCCCCCCCTTTAGCCCCAAATTTAACCACTTACCATTAATGGGCACTTTACACAGAGAAAGATAAAAGAGAAGAAGAAGAGAGAGGAGACAGGGTATAAGCAACAATTTTAGCTTTAGCCTAGCTAGCCTACTGCTAACACACAGCTAGCATGAATCAAACAGAAAACTAGCTCCTTGCACTGTAGTAGCTCTTTTTGAACTTATAACAGCTAGCAGCTAGCAGGAAGTGGCTAGGCTAACCTAGCTAACCTGGCTAACTAAAAGACTCATAGCCTCTGCTAATGTCAGAACCTGAAGTCTGAGGAGAGTTTAGCTAGCCTGCGGAGGGAGGAGAAACAAGTATTTATGCAACAGGTTTGTTTTAGCGTTCCCCTTCCTTCGCTTGGACATTAACCTAACCTAGCAGCAAATTTAGCATCCGGGTTTAGCCTAAACTGGACAACAGTGGTGTGTATGTTAGGCCACAGCTACAATGTGAGCTTTCTCGCTTTCTACGATCAAAAACGAAGATCAACATTTTAGAGTGAGAGTTGTTATTACTGTTTTTCAGGACTAAACAAACTGCAACCTAACCTAAACTCTTACTGCTAGTCTCATTACGACGTTTATACGAAACTATCTTTTTTCACCAAATAGGTTTTATGAAAACATAATTGCCTGGATAATAATTGCTGGCAATGTTTTTTGTCTTCCTGAGTCCCACCTGTTGTTGGTTTAGATACTAAAGGGTTCAGGTAAGGTGCTGGTTTCAGTTAAATGTTAATGGAGTATTCATGTCCTGTCAGCACTGAAATTTCATTGTTAAACTGAACCGCCATTTTTTCTGAACTTTAACTAGGACCTGTGGTGACCTCAAATTAGTTGGCATTAAGCATATTAGCTTCGGTTACGAAATGAATTTGTTTCATCAACAATTTGCAAGTTTCTGGTTTGTCTATCTGTATAATCAGAATATTAAGATGTAATAACTGGTTTATTTATCTCTACAATTGTATATAGATGTAATAACTTTATGAAAGATGATTTTTTTTGAGTGTGTCCAAACAAGCCCTACTCTGGGTGAACGATCACATCAGGTAGTGTTTTAAAATTTAAAAAAAAAAAAAAAAAAAAAAGACTTTGAAGAGTTTCATTTTTCTCAAGAGTGGCCTCTAAGCTGTACTATGACAGATGAGGAGCCAATAACTAGAGTGGACGGTTGAACAGTTTTGAGGTTGTGTTTTTTATATTTGTTTGTTTCCTGTTTGTTTCAGGTTAAAGAAAGAAAATCTGAAAATCCACAAACATCCAAGAATCAGAACCAGACGTCCAGAGAGTAGGACAGGCAGCTAACAGGGCCTTAGACTGACCCCCTGTTGCTTTTATTGGTTTCTTATGTTTGTTTGTTTTCCTCCCCCCAGTCCACGTAGGCGTGTTGTGTCCATGCAGAGGTTGGAGGTCACAGACAGACGTGACGTCAACACGACACGCAGGAATGTTGTGGATGCGGGAATGAAGTGAAGCCCACCGTCGTTTCCAGAGAAAACAGGTACATAACCAAAAATTTTAAAATAACATAAAAAACAAGAAAAGGATAAATGTAAACTAATTATCTAACTACAGATTTTCAAAAAGTAAAATATTAAGACAAATGAATAAATATAAAAGAAAAATTAAAACAAAAAAAAAACTACTAGAAAATAAAAAAATTAATTCAGTTTTATAAAGAAATTTCATAATCGAAATGTAAGTTATGATGGACGATTTATAAAAAAATCTTTAAAGGGAAATCTCCAAAAAAAAACCAAAACAAAGAACCAAAAGCAGCCGAACGAGAAGCAAGCAGGGATGGATGGAAGCCAGAATATCACTCTCTCTCTCTCTTTTCTCATTCTCTCCATCCTCATTGCTATCCTTTCAACTGTCTCTCTCTTCCCCTGTCTCACCTGTCTGTTCACTTCCTGTCTGTCTGTCTACCTGTGCATGCTGGGTTTTCTGTCCTACAAAGGAAAGAAAGGAAAAATGTCTCACCCAGAATGGCTGTCGGTACGAAGGGATCTGCCGTCAGGACACATCAGCAGCAGACCGACAGGCAGGAAGACAGACAGGCAGACAGGCAGACAGGACAAAGGAAAAAGAGAAGAAGAAGAAGAAGAAAAGGTAAGCTCCCTACATTTCAGGTCCATGTGGTCAGTTGTCCGACTGTGGCCAAACATCGGCACAGTAGGACCGGATGCGAGCTGTATCCAGGCCAAACCGTAAACTCTCAGCAGGCTTTGGCCTGTTTTAGGAGATGTGAAGTGATTTTAGCAGCTCGGGCTGGCACCATTCCGGCCAGCTCTGGTACACGGGATCAGATCGTTGTGCTTGGACTGAACATGGCTCTGGTAGTCAGGAGAGTCGGATCAGGCCGAAACATTTCAGGTCGTTTGGTTGCACGTCCGAGATCAGACAGACAGGGATGAGATCTCGTGCAGTCATTTCTATCGTCACGTGTCTTCAATACAGATCACTGTTAATTGCAGGTTCGTTATTCAACAACACAATTACGACAAACATCTGGTTAAAAAGCACTTGACAGCAGCCGCGACCACTGATCATCATCAACCTTATCCGCTCAGCAAAAATTCCGTTTTTCTTGAGATTACAATTACCTGATCTAATCTTGTGTTCCTCTGCCCCCCCCCCCCCGTACTGTAATAATTACAGTACCACTGACCTCCTGTTTCCCTGTGAACCGACTGCCCCTCCTGTCATTTAAACACCATCTGGAGCCTCGTCCTTGGGTTTTTTCCCCCATGTTGACCCCCCCCCCCCAGTGATGTTGACCCTGTCTGAATGGTGCTGTAGTTTCCTCAGAATCTCACTGTGTCTCTATCTGATCTACCTGCTCTGCTCATTTGTTAAGACAGAGGACGTGTGACAGCAGTTGACAGGGTTACGCTCGAAGGGTAACAGAGCTCCATTTGCTACCTGGGTAGTAGGAGTTGGGGACGGTGGTGCTGATGGTGTTTGTCTTCAGGGTGAAGGAGGATGGAGATGACACAGCTGGACAGAGAAACAACAAACACAGCTTTAATGTCTCCGACATAATCTCTTATCAACCCTTTCATGTCTGTCTGTTCATCAGTCAACAAACAGTGGATTTTACTGATACTAACAAAACTTTATTATACATGACACGAGAAAACCTGTCCAAAGTCACACACTGTCTCCTTCATCTCGACAGGCTTTTTAAAAGAAACGTTTAAAGCTGAGAGTTAATAACATATCAATAATTGATATGACATATGTAAACCAGTTTACATGTGATTAGACTGCAATGCTTTAATTTCTCATGTTTTCTGTTGCATTTGTGTGTGACAGCAGTTAAACTGTACATTTTTTACAACCTCTAACTGGTCTATAATAACACTCTTTTGTGTATTTTTGTTTTGCACTTTTGGTTCGTTTTTTAAGCACGTGGTGAAAAATGTGAAATAAGGACGTTTAAGTTTAAAAGATGCTGAACGAAGACAAAACTGATGACATAGGAAACTCAACCAAGTAAATCTGAACCTGAGATGATTAAACTTTGTGTTTTATCTTGATTAATTTGATTATTATTGGTCTTATTTTGTTTTGTAAAGCACCTTTTACCTTTGTTTGTAAGACACTGTTTTTTTTTTAAAGCAGAAATGTGAAATATATCCTGGTTCCTTTTGTCATAAACCACAGTGAAGCGAAAGTTTTTGGGTTTTGGACGATGGATGGATGGATGATTTGACAAAGCGGGACAACCGAATGCATCACCTCGAACCGTGGCAAATTACAACTGGCAGTTTTTACTGTTTCTGTCCTTTAATAGTCAAATCCAATAATCCCTCAATGGGGAAAAAACTGGCAGAATTATCGATAATAAATACCAGGTCGCTGCAGCTCCACTTATTATGATTATCATTGTTATTCTTCCTGCTCAGAATAAGAGGAACAAAGGAAAAGGAAGAATATTAAAGATCAACAGCAGAAGGAAGGAGCAGTTTGAGGTAAAGGAAGAGACATAAGCAGAAAAAGACAGTGTGTCTGCTGGAGGAGCTCAGAGGAGGTGAAAGCCAGAGGGAAGGTCGACTCCTCCGTCCTCTACACCTCCATCATCCCTCCATCATCCAGCCCTCTACCCCCTCCGGCTGCCTCACTGACAGTCCGTCACTTCATGATAAAACATTCGGTCACATCTCCCGCAGTCACTCGTCCGTCTCTCACGTCATCTCTTCCATTTCTGAACGTTAAACTCACTCCGGCTCAGACCAAAGAGAAGCGGGGGAGGAAGGAAAACGTCTGATTACTAATTCATCAGTGTTGTGTTTACAGCAGACAGACCTGTCACTGTCCGTCTGTCTGTCTCCAATTCATTATTAAAGACAACTGCTCATCTCGTTTTCCCACCTCATTTCATTTTGTTACGTCTTGTCTTTGGCTCCTTTTTTCAGAAATCTTGACCGTTCTTGGCCTTTTTTTAGTCTCCTAGCTTTTTTCTCATCTTTCTCATGGCCTCATCCCTCTTTTCTCTCCTGTCTCTCATCGTGACTCCTTCTGATCTCATCTCGTCTTTCTGATCTTATCTCTTCCTGTTTTGTTTTGTTTTGTCTCACCCTCATTTCATGTGTCTCATCTTCTCCTCATCTCAGTTTCCTTGTCTCTCATGTGTCTCCCTTTTCGATCTGGTTTCTAACCGGCTCGTCCAGTTTTTCTTTTTGTCTCAGCTAATTTTTCTCATTTGTCGGTTCTCATCCCAGCTCCGCGATATAAAGCACATACCAGGCTTGTTTTTGTGTGTGTGTGTTTTCGTGTACTCACTGCGTCCATTCAGTGTGTGAGTATGTGTGTCCACCATGGTTGTGTGTTGGGAGTTGTTGACCATGAGAGTCATTTCCTGTCTGGAGCTCAGAGTTTCCTTCCTCTTCTTCGCCAACTTCCTGCAGAGACAAAAATGACCAGATCCACATCGTGAATTTCCGGAGTCCGACTCAGAGTCCTCGCCGTTTGTTCTCCGGGTCCTAACGTCGACGGTGAGGACGGGATGGTGGGAGGAGAACACGGAGACCTCAGAACTGAATCAATTCCTGTGCAGTCTGCGGACAGATTGTTGATAAGTGCAGGTTAATTTTGCCTGTTTGAGTTTGTTTTTGTCTTTTTAGGGAATGTGACCTTCACTGACCCGGCAGAAGTCTGGACACATTCAAGAGCTTGTGAGTCACTGCAGCAGGAAAAATAAGAGCCAACACATTTTTACTCTCACCAAAGTTTAATTTGACACATACGTTTAATTTTCAAATGCTCTCGACACGTTTTGTCTGGCTCTTGTTCATCTTCAGTGAGAGCTGGCGATATAAAAAGATCAAACAATCTGTGGTTCCTGTTGTAACCAAATAATGTGTCATAATAACCTGATTTACATAATCTCGTTATAATGTGAAAAGGCTCTGTTTAAAATAACTGGTGCTGATTTTTACTGACCTAAAGTTTCCACAAAATCAACTCAGAAACATGCAGGAGGGAAAAATTCAGTCAGAACCGTGTCCATGGGTGTTATTGGACCTCAATGCACTAAAGAGGGAAATCATTCAGAACTCTATTACTTAGACAACGCTTGTGTAGCAGTAGTGTTGTTGTGTGTAGAGCTTGGCTGTCAACCTCCACATTGCTTGCTGCTTGTCTTAAGGCTGCTGGTGATCCTGGTCTACCGGCACTGGGCCGGGCTGGTGACCGCTACGTTATCAGAACCAGGAATGAGGCGGCGTCAGGTGAATTACATCCAACTACAACCAGACTCATGATCCTAACCCCAGGAAACTCCTGCTTCAAATACCAGGGAAAAACATCAACAGCCGCTATAGAAAACAGCTGATTCTTTCAGTCAACTATGACTCCCAGGGTGCACTTTGGCATAAAGAAAACCCAAACACAGAGCTTCGCATTCACTGATTTCGTTGTTGTGAAAAGCAAAAACAGAGCCTGCAGTATAAATCCTGGATCAGATCTGATCAGTTCTGAGTCTAGCAGCTGTTAGTTGTTACAGTTGTTGATAAAACCCAAGTGTTGTGACTGGCTATGTCTCCATGGCAACGGAAGCAGAGGCTCATGGGTAGTGTAGTATTTAGACCCTGATATGACAGAACCTGATTTCTGAAGAACAAAGTGTAAAGGGTTGAAACTGGAGATCAGAACAGGAACCTGCAGAGTGGGTCCAGGAGAGTCCTGAGGTTCTGTTTAGGAACTATGTGGACTTTGCCGCTTAGGTTGGTATGAGTGGGATCTTAAGGTGTTTTAAGGTGGTACAGGGCAAGTTTCAAGTTGTGTGTATCTCTTAAGGTGGTATAAGAAGGTTACAATATGTTGCTTCTTAGTCAAGGTGGCATAATTGAGTTTTAAGGCTGTATTCCTGGTAAGGTGTTAGGTGAGGCTTTGTGTTTGACAGTTAAAGTGGAAAAGGCAGAATGTTTTATGTTTTTCTTGAGTTAAGGTGGTATGAGTTAGATGTTTAGCTGTTTCATCTGTGTTAAAGGTTATATGAGTCTGTTGATTTTATACGCAAACTGGTATAATTGAGATTTTAAGGCATTTTAAGGTGGTATGGGGTGAGTTATAAATTGTACAATTATTTCTTAAGGAGGTAGGAATAGATTCTAATCTAATTTTCTCAGTGATAGCATTTCTCTGTTAAGATGGAATGGTAAGGGTTTTTTTGACAGATTCAGAATCTTCTCTCAGTTAAGGTGGTATGAATAGCATCTTAAGGCAGTAATTATATCATAAAGTGGTAATTACTAGGATTTGAGATTGTCGGTCTCATACCTGGTATGAGCAGGTTACAAAAGATTTTGCTTTATAGTTAGAATTGTAAGAATGGTAAGAGGTACAGAAGAATGGTAAGAATGGTAAGTTTTTTCATGCTGTGTTTCTGTGTTAAGGTGGTATGGTGGGTTGTGTCTGTCTGTAGGGAGTGGATTTTAAGGTGGTATGACTACTTGAGTTGTTTTAATGAGCTGTAACTAAACTGGAGATGAGATGGTGAGAACGTTCTGCTGTAGCTGCTGGATTTCAACTATAATTTTCTCCATCGGTTCTGCTTTTTAAATATTAAAAGCATTAAAGCCATTAAAGAACACACACACACACACAGAAACACAAACCAACCATCTTTTTACTCTCTGTCTCTTCATCTCAATTTCTAACATTCTTTACTCTCTGTCCATCTCTGTCTCTCCCTTCA
This sequence comes from Istiophorus platypterus, assembly GCA_016859345.1. NCBI lineage: Eukaryota > Metazoa > Chordata > Actinopteri > Istiophoriformes > Istiophoridae > Istiophorus > Istiophorus platypterus. Next base: position 21,041,414 of record CM029125.1, on the reverse strand, counting down.
ATCACTGTCCTGAATGGACAAAGACCTAACTTTCTCTTTAAATTATCTCTGCCATTTGCTTCATATCTTCAACAGTCTCTGAATCATCTGTCTCCTTTATATCCACTGAACAGGAAGCATCATTTTTAAACCACAAAAACATCCTTTCAGCCTCTCGTCTGTCCATCTGCCATCATGAGAACACACTCACACACACTAACACTCACACATTGAAAAACACTCAGTCTGTTCTAAAGGCTTGATGTATTTTCTCTGATTCTATTCCGAGTGTGTGAATAAAAAAAAAAAAACATCCATTTGCCCAATTGCGTACCCCCCCCCCCACACACACACACACAGAGTAGCAAGTTTAACCCTGACCTGAAAATGTAAAAGGAAAAAATACTGAAATATATAAATATAAAAAACAGGCTTTTAAACTGAAAAGTAAGACATCGGTGAAAGCCGTGTGTGTGTCGGGGTTAAGATGGAGGACGGTGAAAGTGCCCCGAGGCGAGGCGCTGCCCTCCTCCCCCTCATGTCTCCTTTTTCTTCTTCTGTGGTTCAGTAAGACAGTAAAAACCTGCAGCATTTCTTCTTCTCTGAATCAGACCTGAACACACAAAAATCTGCAACACAGTCTCCATATTCACGGCAAAACCTGTCTGGTCCCGGTTTCAACCAACCAGTCCAGTCCATTTAGATCCTTCTGCTTCAGAATGTTTCATACAAAACTAAAATGTGGCTTGAAGAGAAAAGACAACTGCAAAGAGTCTTAAAAACACCACGGAGAGATGACAAACGAGATACAGAATCAACACTGACATGAAATGTTCTTTTTCCTTTTTTTCCTTCACTGACGAATCAACACACAGAAATTTGATGTTTTTGTCCGTTTTTTTTTAATAAAATAAAAGTTTTGATGCTTCCTCCTCAGACTTCAGCATTTTTATGTTAAACTGGATTTCCTGTTTGCGTCTGTTGCATTTCTCTGCAGAAATGACATCTGACTGCAACCTACCATCCTGACCTCTGACCCCCCCCCCAACACCACCCCCAACACCCCCACATGCTGACTCTATAGAGACGAGTAGAGTAGCAGAATAGAGAGAGAGAGAGAGAGAGCAGGATGTAAGCTCGCTCTACCAAGAAAATACTGTAGAAAAACAGCTTTTATGTTTTTATATCTGACTTCTATGGAGATGAGCTCTTCTGTGTGTGTGTGTGTGTGTGAGTGATTGATTGATTTATCAACACTTAGCATGAACACACACCCTCACACACACATACACACATATACTCCATGTCAAGGCTAATCTATGCTAATCTAATGAGCAACAAGACAATGCAGTTAGCAGTAATGGATGTCAGAGTGTATGTGTAGATGCGTGTGTGTGAATATGAGAGTGTATTTGCGTGTAGGTGTATCTTCTCTTCCTGTTACGCTCATGTGATCAGACAGGTTTATTACAGCCTGGTAATTCTATTAACCCTGCCCCATTGGACCAACACACACACACACACACACACACACACACACACACACACACAGAGCTTCAGCCTCCTTTAGGACTATAAAACTGACACCCTGTCTATGTGAGCAGGGCTGTCCACATACTTTTGGCCAGATACTGTGCATCCTGCAGGGTTTTGTTGTCACAGTTTGAGTGTAACAAATAAAATGTTCTTTTACTGACAGAACCTGGGTTACAGGGTTTCTGCAGGTTCCCCAATTTAAACTTAAGAGCTGAAGACCTTTAAATACCAGATACAGTGACATGTGATACCTGTGAACACCTGACATTCCTAAGGATGACATGAATTTATCACTAAACATCACCTGAATAAATAATTCACCGAAGGTCAGAGATGTGGCACAAGAGAAAATCTACAGCTCCTCTAAAAATGAAATGTCAGACTTTTAATAACTGTGGAGGAAACCATTGATTGGATTAGATATCATCAGTAAATTTATATTTTTGCTTTACTTCTTCTTTTATTTTTTTCTGATTTCCTTCTGATGTTTGACTGATAAGTTGATTAATTATTGGTTTTATTGACAGGAAAATCTTCCTCCTGTGGATATTTTTTATCTTTATCTTTTTGATTTGTTAGGGAGATGTCTTGGCTCGACTGTTCGACCACTGATCTGCGGAACATCTGGACTGAACATAAACATCTGTAACCATTGTAACTATGCGCAACAACCGCAGCTTCAAAATGTCATAACAATGACAAATGCTAAACAAACCTTGAACCTTGAATGTTTAGTTTGTTTTGACGTGAACTAGAATCCAACTCAAATTAAATCAACCACTGCCAAAGAAACACTTACAAACTGTGATATTTAAAAGTATTTGGGTTAAAGTTTAAAGTTTACAGTGATTAAATGAGCCTGTTTTGACATGTCCAACTACTATTATTATTTACACGGAGATCAATATAATTAATGATAGAATTAATTAAACCTGAAATGCTCAGCTGGTTCACTTTAGCAGCAGCTGCCTCCTTCATTAATTTGAAATAAACTAACATCACAGAGTCAGTTTGTCAAAATCAATTCTTCGATAACAGCTGCTGAAAAAGTGAGTTTGCAAGTCACTACAAGCTACATGTGCTGCTTTTGCAGAAATGATAATGAAAGAAAAATGGCAAAATTATCTTTTGTTGTCCAGAGTTTCTTTGGTCCAACAGTCACCTTTAATAAACCTGATCACTAAAGCCTAGGTTTGTGACTGTAACTGTGGGTTAAGACCAGACAACAGTGGATCAGTTTAATGTGTGTGTTACAGACGCGTATTGAGAACACACACACACACACACACACACACACACACACGCACACACATTGACCTGAGGAGGAGTGTGTGAGCACTTCCTGTCTCCCTGAGGAGGCGTCGGTTCAGTCCTAACCTGGAGGGAAATTCAGGTTTCTCTCCTCCATTTCGCTGTATTTATGGATCAAAATGCAGAGAATCACTATTTATATCTTTATTTTCTCATCTGGTTTGAAACAAGCAAATCACTCAGTGTGGAACCAGTCTGGAGGAAACTGGAGGCACGTTGGAGTCAAGTGAATCAACTGCAAAAATAACTAAAAACTTTCATGCCGATACAGCAGGTAGAGTGAAACAGAAGCTGAACAAACTCAAAAAGACTAATAGTATCCAAAAGCCAGATCTAAAGGCGTTGAAGCCCAAAGGAGAAGTGCTGAGGCTGACTCAGAAGACGCCAAAAGCCAACCAGTGAGAACCAGAGCCGACTAAAGAGCCGCAGCGAAATCAACTAGAGAAGTGATGAGTCCAGTGTCACAAGTCTGAAGAAAATAAAAAGATGCTTCTACCAGCCACGACTGTTTTTCAGTCAAAAAGACGAGAGCAGAGGAAAGAATGTCTGGTGCTGAAATCGACCTGAGGCTGGCTGGGTCTTACCAGCACAGTGTTTAGGCAAAAAACTAGAGCAGTGAGGTCATTAAAATGGTGGCAAAGCCGACTGAAGACCGGTGTTAATTTCAATGACCAATAATAGGAACCGTTGTTTTTATGACAAAAACAAGCTGATAACTAAATAAAAAGAGAGAAGAGGACAAATAAACAAGTCATCTAATGACTATTTGATGCAGAGTCTTGTTCAAAATCTTTTGATTTACACATTTGTTTGGTCTCTTGACCAATCAGAAGGATATTTTTGAAAAAATAAAAAGAGGGGTTAATTAGTTGCTAACCCACTGCACATATAAAAAGCATATTTTTCTATTTCAGTAATGTCATGTTATCAGGTTATATTTAATGTAATTTAGTAATTGTGGCTAACATGTTAACATACAGCGACCTATTTTGCCATCTAGTAACATGATCATGTCACTGATAATCTCCTGATAATGACTTGTGGCGTTCCTCGGGGTACTAGTCCTGGTCCTTTATAGTTTAGTGTATTGGGCTGGTAATTATCTAATTCTCTATCTATAAACCAGAGCTGTGGATCTGCAGGTGAGATTGGTTTGTCAACAAAAAAAGTCGTTTGTCAAATGTTTGGTACGAAAATGATTCATGAGATTGTTTTCTTATCTCCTCTATATAACTTAAGTTTGGTTGTTTTCATGCTGCTACAACTTTTGAGTAAAAGCTGCATTAATTTTATATTTTGGCTGCATGGAGGTAACAAAAAAACCTGTAAACAAAACAATCTGATGTATTATAAGCTTTTTAAAAGGTTTTGTTAGTATTTGTTTTTTTCCCTTTTTATAAATCCAGCAGTTACAGACCAGTGTGATTCTTCATCTTGATCTGGTCTCTGAGTCCACCTGATGAGTCTAAGTCCAATACTCCCTCTCTCTTAGCTCCTGAAGGAAATATCTGGCTCTTTAGCTGATGAATTCTCCACTTTCTTCACCAACTGGTCTCTGACGGTTTCAGAAATATTTTCCTCATTGCATCATAGTCATTGTTTGCTAAAAACAGTTTCTATGGCAACAGCCAATTCTCCTCATCAAGCTGTTTTTAATTTGGTGATGTTATCTACATTTACCTTACAACGACTTCACATTAAAATACAAGCAACACACTGCAGTCAGAGGTCAAGGGTTAGGGTTCTTCTGGGTTTAAGGGGTTGAAAATGCATGACGTGGCAGGGGTTAAGGGTCAAGAGCCTGTGAATTATAACCCATAACCCAAATTTAGTTAAGGTTATGGGTTAGGATTTGTGATGAAGGGTAGGGTGAGGTGATAAATACAGATGTCAGACTCATGCTAAGGTCAAGGATGAAAGAAGTTAGGGCACTAGGAGTAGCACTAAAGGGCAAATGCCTGAGGTCAAAGTTCAGAGGAAGAGTTAAGACAGGTATAGATGGTAGGGGTCAATGATCTTAGGGTAAATGAAGAGGTCAGATTTGCAGATAATATCAGAAGTCAAATGTCAAGTGTGAAGATCTGGTTTAAGTCTTGTAGTGAAGGTCTGGGTCTCAGAGGGTCAAGGGATTCAGATGTCACAGGTAAAAGCCCCTTGACTAAGGGGTCAGGATTGGAGATGAGAAAATTCTGTCAATATTATAGCTTGAGGTACTGTCTGGGGTCAAAGTTCAAGGGTTTAGGGAACGGTGAAAAAAGGTTAAGACTTGCCGTAAAGGTCAGGTTCAAGGTCATGGTTACGTTGGGATTCAGAGGTCACAGTTGAAGGTATAACTTACTCGGACTTTGACTAAGGGTCAAAAGTAAGGGGTTAAAGGTCAAAAAGGTCACAGAGTTAACGATTACTTTACAATCAGGTCTAGGTCTAGGGTCTGGGATCAGGGGATAAGGATAATCAGGGACACAGGCAAGACACATTCAGAGTTCAGGTGTTGAGGTTTGATGTTAGGGTGATGGTGAAGGTCACAGGTAAGTGGTCAGAGGTCAAACAGGTTACTTACAGGTAGTAAGTGTAGGAGTGATTGTTTCTTCGTCTGAGTGGAGGGGGCAGAGCGGAGGGAAGGATGAAATGGAGGGAAAGAAAAAACAGAAAAACAGAAAAAGGAAAAAACAACAGATTAATGTCTCGGAGAGAAAAAAACAGAACAGATGAGTTCAGTCATTCTGTGTGGAGGTGGTGGAGTGGAGGGCTGTGATTGGCTGGTACGGGGTATCAATCAAAATGTGAAGGGGAGGGGATACATCTGATTGGTTATTAAGGTAAATGTGTGAAAAGACAGACAGAGAGAGTCGCTGCTTCTCTCTGTATCAATGCTTTTCCCTACATTCACATATAACATATTCATCACATTTACCTACCATAATGGTCAATTAATCTGAGCTAGTATCTGCAGTTCTGTGGTCAAAAACAACCATGTTGACAACTCAGAGGGTCACCTGAAATAACCCCATTATAAAACCTTTACTTCAACCCTGCCCTCAGAAATAAAAAAGACAGAATGAAACAAAAGTCAAACCTGAGTAAATAAAAAGACAGAAATCAATGGTAAAGACAGAACATTGGTCAAAATGCATTTCCATTCTCTTTGAAAACTCGGAGCTGTGAATAAAATGGGAGGAGGTCATGAAAATAAAATTGGACAGAAGAGTCTATGCAGAATAACTGGAACGTTCTAGTGGTTCAAAGGTCGTAATCCCTGCCTTTCCTGTTGGGCCACTTTCATTAGGCCTTTCTCACACTGTGTTTCTGTCTGTTCCTGTGAAACGACACCCGTCACAAACCAGACACTCTGCACGTTCAAAGTCTGCGTCCGGCCAAGCACAGATCAACGACCTGGAGTCTGTTTGATCCCAATGCTGCTGCCTCCCTTTATGTACAGATATCAACCCATCGTAGACAATCACTGATTATACAGTAGTGTTCAAAATAATAGCAGTCCAATGTGACTAACCAGATTAATCACTGTTATTAGTATATTTTTTATTGCTACATGGCAAACGAGTTACCAGTAGGTGCAGTAGATTCTCACAAAACCAACAAGACCCAGCATTCATGATATGCACGCTCTTAAGGCTGTGCAATTGGGCAATTAGTTTAAAGGGGTGTGTTCAAAAAAATAGCAGTGTCTGCCGTTAACTTTACAAACTCAAAACAATTTTGTACAAACTTTTTTGTTTCTAGGATTTAGCAATCCTGTGAATCACTTAACTAATATTTAGTTGTATGACCACAGTTTTTCATAACTGCTTCACATCTGTGTGGCATGGAGTCAACCAGCTTGTGGCACCTTTCAGCTGTTATTCCACTCCAAGACTCTTTAACAACATTCCACAATTCATTTACATTTCTTGGTTTTGCTTCAGAAACAGCATTTTTGATGTCACCCCACAAGTTCTCGATTGGATTAAGGTTTGGGGATTGGGCTGGCCATTCCATAACATTGATTTTGTTGGTGTGGAACCAAGATTTTGCTCATTTACTAGTGTGTTTGGGGTCATTGTCTTGTTGAAACACCCGTTTCAAGGGCATGTCCTCTTCAGCATAAGGCAACATGACCTCTTCAAGTATTCTAGCATATGCAAACTGATCCATGATCCCTGGTATGCGATAAATAGGCCGAACACCATAGTAGGAGAGACATGCCCATATCATGATGCTTGCACCACCATGCCTCACTGTCTTCACTGTGTACTGTGGCTTGAATTCAGAGTTTTGGGGTCGTCTCACAAACTGTCTGCGGCCCTTGGACCCAAAAAGAACAATTTTACTCTCATCAGTCCACAAAATGTTCCTCCATTTCTCTTTAGGCCAGTTGGTGTGTTCTTTGGCAAATTGTAACCTCTTCTACACATGCCTTTTTTTAAACAGAGGGACTTTGTGGGGGATTCTTGTAAATAGATTAGCTTCACACAGACGTCTTCTAACTGTCACAGTACTTACAGGTAACTCCAGACTGTCTTTGATCATCCTGGAGCTGATCATTGGCTGAGCCTTTGCCATTCTGGTTATTCTTTGATCCATTTTGATGGTTGTCTTCCGTTTTCTGCCACGTGTCTCTGGTTTTGCTCTCCATTTTAAGGCATTGGAGATCATTTTAGGTGAACAGCCTATAATTTTTTGCACCTCTTTATAAGTTTTCCCCTTTCCAATCAACTTTTTAATCAAAGTACGCTGTTCTTCTGAACAATGTCTTGAACGACCCATTTTCCTCAGGCTTTCAAAGAGAAATGCATGTTCAACAAGTGCTGGCTTCATCCTTAAATAGGGGCCACCTGATTCACACCTGTTTTTTCACAAAATTGATGACCTCACTGATTGAATGCCACACTGCTATTTTTTTGAACACACCCCTTTCAACTGATTGCCCAATTGCACAGCCTTAAGAGTGAGCATATCATGAATGCTGGGTCTTGTTGGTTTTCTGAGAATCTACTGCACCTACTGGTAACTCGTTTGCCATGTAGCAATAAAAAATATACCAATAACAGTGATTAATCTGGTTAGTCACATTGGACTGATATTATTTTGAACATTACTGTATATACATGAAACTGAACGGAGGCTCATCTCTGTTCTGTTTCCCTTGTACAATCCAAATCATGACTGGATAACAGGTATATCTTCTGATCATATCTCACTGTCAGTTATTTTTTGTGCTGAAAACAGAGGTCTGGCAGTGCACCACTGAGCTGAGATCAGGCCGCTGCTATTAGTGAGAACTCTGCTGCCCAAAGCGCAATTATTCTTTGGGCATGTGAGCCCAAACTTGCCCTACTCTGCGTTGAGGAACATCTATCATCTCTGATGGCCCTTCAGAATAAAGCTCCAGAATAATAATCAGGGAGGCTGCAGAACCCAATCCAGAATTTCCCTGTTTTTAAGTTTCCTCTAGTGTCACAGTGATCAGTGACAGTTGTCTGTACATCCACAGCTACACTTCAGACAGGAGCTGGTCACTGCTGATTCGGCTGCTTCTTAAATTTTATTTATTCATCTTTTTTTTATATGGAACAGTTTGAATCAGACTTTGAAACCCCTGTTCTAAGGGCCTGCATCGGTATCAACATCTTAAAATGGTGCCCAATGTTCCTGCCGTCCTACAACCAATGACTTCCAACATCCTTGGAAGGATTTGTTTTATGTCCTGAGCGGTGGAGGGTTATGGCGTCTGATCACCCTGCAGCCAATCAGAGCTTAAACATGCAGCTTCCTGTTTTTCAATCCTGCTGTAATGAGTCTGACCTCTGTCTGGTCATAGAGTGGAAATCAAAAGCTCCCCGTCAACATTAAAAACCTCATTAGACAACCAACAACCGCCTCTCTCCTTCTCTCTCTCTAATATCTGTTACAGAGATCAGGGTTCGATCGACCCGACAGACGAGACCGGCTCAAACTCAACACGTTGTACCAATACACACATTCTTTATGAAATGTGTATGTGTGTTTGTGTGTGTGCGCGTGAAATATAAATGTAAATGTGTGTCTCTCCATAGCCCGAAGCCATTCAGCTCAAGTCGACTCTGGAAAAGAAGAATAAAATGCTCTTTCATCTAAATTTCTCTCTCATCTTCAACGTTCTCCAAACACAGAAGCTTTTCTCTCTGTGTTTAAGTGTGTGTGTGTGTAGGATAAATCATGTGTGTATATATTAGAGTGTGTGTGTGCGCCAGCGGGGTTGTGTGTTTGATGTCGGAGGATAAAGTTGGTCCACATACAGTTTAATGGTGATTACTGCTGCAATCTGCTCCATTATTCATCCTCATCATCCTCACTGTCACTGAGTGTATGTAGAAACGACTCTGTCTTTGATGTAACTTCATTTATCTAGAGTCTTGATATACACGTAACAGAATAATACCAGTATTAAAGTATTGGCACAGCAGAAGTAGTGACAATACTGAAGCTTTGCTAGTGTGTATAGTTACTTTAAATTAGTAATGTAATATTAAATTATCAGCAGTGTATCCTACTCTTACATTAATTTTTAAACCACAGTCTTACAGTACTCTTAACCAGGCTGTAGTTACCATTATCTTGGTTAATGCAGAATTATTCCCTGTCAACCAACTGTAAACTATATGTTCAGTTAAAGCTGCTCTCAGTCTGTCGTATTGACAGCGAATCTTTGTCTTTGTATAGAAAAACTGGGTCAATAATGGAGTTAATTCATGTCCCAGGATGGGCAGAGCAGGACGCCAGAACAAGGACTGATTATTAACAGTATTATGTTGTTTTTTTAATGGTATTTAAAGGTAATTAAAATTGTATCCTATTGGTAAATAATATTAGTTAATTTCCTAGGTTCAGAACTGGCAGTGGTTAATGTTAATGGCTGCAAATGGTTAACATTTCTGTATTTCTTAGAAGTTACTGATAGTTAAAATTACTTAACAGCAGTTAATAATATATAGTATAATATAGTCAATGGTAATTATTGGGTTAATGATGGTAGATAATATCAAGTACTGCCCCAGGTGTGGTGACCAGGACATCAGACTAATAGTCAACAGTATTGTTATTCAGAGTAGTTTATGTTTATTAACACAACTGATGATGATGCTAATGTTAATAATGATAATTGATACTGATTAAAATCCTGGGTTTGGTGATCATAAGAAAATTGTGCATTTTTCAGGTCTCTAATATAACCTCCATTCTTCCATATTTTCTAAATGTGACGTATCATCGCTGTCACGTCTCCAGATTTGCTGCTGGAGGATTTAGTGTTCCTTAATTAACTGAGAATAAACAAAAACACCCACATAAAACCCTACTGAATCACATGAAAACAGCATTTTCCTGCTGCTGAAAATGAGACTGTATGTATTAGTTCATAAGACAGTGAAAGAAAAATCAAATACTGATTAAAGTATTAAGAGACAGAATAACATATGGTTTGCCTTGGTCAACAAACCAACACCATTAATCAACATTAATTACCATAATTAACTAAATAATTACCATTGAATGCTATTAAAAGAGTTAACTACCATTATCTACTGTAAAAATTCCATAACCTACTCCAACCTACCAGTCCTGAAACATTAATTAATCACCTTTGTTGACTCATGAGTAGTGGTAAAATAAATCAACAACAAATGTGAAACTGCTGAAGTGGAGAGAAAAAAGTGAGAGAATTCACAATGTTCAGCATTTGGAATGGTGAGCGTGGATACCAGACTACTGCAAACAAAAGACAGACAGACAGACAAACAAACAAACAGAAAACAAACACAGGGACAGACAGACGTACTGGTCGTATGTTTCGTGTGCATGTGTGTATTATGAGTTGTGTTTCTGGATTATTCTTACCTTTTCTTCATCAGCAGGACAACTCCGAGGAAGATGATGATGAAGAGCAGGATGCCGGCAATGGCCCCGGCAATCTTCACTGTGTGATCCGACTGATTCTCCTGTTCTGGTTCTGGTTTCCTGGTCGCCGCTCCTGTAACCATTGACCAACATCAACCATCTCTGGCATTACAGGACATGAACATGACCTCCGTTAATAATCTGCAACGACATGTTTACCACCATCTTCTACCTGCAAATACCATAACCACTTGTAAAATAGGATCAAACTAACTTTAATTACCACAACCTGTCACTGACAAACATTGACTTCCTATCTGCTTCTGATCCCGGTTTCCTGTTTGCAGCCCCTGATGCCACACCACACCTGGGAAATCAAACTATCACCATTATAAACCTAATAATTACCATTAACTACCATTGAACACATTACTTGATACTAACTAAAACAATCTCTCTCTAAAATACCTACTGTTAAGTAGATCGACTACTAGTAAATATAATTTTGACAGCTATTAACTACCGTTCAAATAGATTGGCAGTTCTGGTTTCTGGGTTGGATCTAAAATCATCAACCAACTGAACGGCAACATAGAAAAACACAAGTAAACAACTAAAGTTTTATTAAATTATCAAACAAGATCGATTTGGAAATTGTGGATAGAGAATTAAACGGGAGGAAGGACAGCACAAAGTCCACACTGCATCAGTCCAATCAATCATGTCTTTATCCAAACAAACGACCAGTAAAAGTGAAAGCTCGAGTTTAAATGTGGAAGCGCTCGGTCTGATTCAGACATTGAATCCGTGGCCTCCTGGTGTGTAAGAGGAGCCACAGACTGGGAGCAATGAGGAGGTGAAGATGATGTGTGAGGGACAGGGAGCAGAGTCCTTCTCCTCTGACTGAATAATGTGATGGGATGTCAGTGCCATGAAAAATCCATTACCCCGCTCCGTGAGTGTGTGTGTGTGTGTGTGTGTGTGTGTGTGTGTGTGTGTGTGTGTGTGTGTGTCCAGGTGTAATATCCTTCCAGATGACTTGGTAGATGAGAAACGTTCAGGACACGACGTCGCTGTTGAGCTGTGTAATGTGTCATTTTAGACCTACTATACTTTTCCAATCAGGACCTGACAATAGCTATCAATCACAGGGTGTGCATGTGTGTGCGTGTGTGTGTGTGAAACTGGTCATGACAGAGATACAAAAGCAGAAACACAGCTTTCTCACTCTCTACCCCTTCGGTCTCTGGTGGTTTATGTCTTTACCACAGACTAACAGTACATCTGAAACCAGTCTAACCGGTTCAATTCAAGTGTTAGACACATCCAAGACCTGAGGGGTCTGGGTCTAGGCTGGTTAGGAAAAGAACCAGATGAGAAACCAATCTGACTGGTTCTACCCTGACCCAATCCCAGTTTAGACACACACCGGTCTTTTACAGAACCAGGACTAATCCGTGTCCTTGTTTGTTATGATGGGGCCGGACACTCCCACCCTCTGCTTTGGAGTGAGGTCGATAGTTGACCTTTTCTAAAACGCTGACCCTTTGATTCTCTGTAGGTCTGAGATAGAACCAGTGAATAAACCAGTCTAAACTGGGACAAAGATCAGTCTACCCAGTTCAGCTCTACACTGGTCTGTAATAAAGCCAGGGCAGAAGCCAGTGTAACCAGTTCGGTTTTATACTGGTGTATAATAGAATTTGCAAAATAATGCAGTTCTTTCCAGGTCTGTAACAGAATCAGTACAAGAACCAGTGTGAACAGTGTAGCGGCGGTAAACTGAACTGGTTTCCAGTATAATAAATGTGTATGCTGGCATGTTTTTTCTATATTTTCTCCATTTTCGTCTCTTCAAGGTCAGACGAGCTCCACTGTCAACAGCTACCTCGCTGTATCTGTGGTTTTATCTCTCTCTCTCTAACACACACACAAACACACACAAACACACACAAACACAAAAACACAAACACACACACACACACACACACACACACACACACACACACACACAGCCATCACCCCCTTGGAGGCAGAGCGAGAGCTGCTGTTTTCAGTTTAAAGGCTATCAAAACATTGCTTTGAAGACAGAATTTATCTGTGTGTGTGTGTGTGTGTTTATGTGTGTGCGCGTGTGTGTGTGTGTGTGTGTTTCTCTGTAATATGTGTTTGTGTGCATGTGTGTGTTTGTGTGTATACAAGGCAAACAGCTGTTAAGAGTGTTTGGAGCCTGCTGGTGACACAAGCTCTTCCATATACACACAAACACACACATAAACACACCACCATGTTGTATATTTATGTGTGTCGGTGTGTGTTCACCTTTAGGCTAAATTTATTAAATGTAATTTTCTGCCATCTGTGAATGAAATTGTGTGTGTGCGTGTGTGCCTGTGTGTGTGTGTGTCCCACCTGTTCTGCTGTCTGTTGTATAATAATGAAAAGGATAAATCTGAAACTCTCACACACCCACACACACACACACACACTAAAATCACCATCACTAAGATTTGTGTCAAAAATCATAGATTCTCATGATATATTCAGTTCGAATCATTTCCACAGAAAAATTTCAATCAGTGCAACGGTTTCTCTGTTTAATATTAAAACTGGTTTAGTTCAGGGATCAACTCCAATTGTTTCAGCTTTGCTGTTTTTTCAATCATAGTTAATTAAACACTTCTTGCACAGATGTTTCACATTAAAAACCTTCCACATCCCTCCCTTTCTTGGTAGGAAGGTTACACTTCCTGAGGATATCATGATCTCTGATGTCCCTCCAGAATAAAGCTCCGCAAATCAACTCAGAACCCAAAGAATGAAAGATGCTGTAGAACTCCATTCAGAATCCCTTTGTTTTCAAGTTTCCTTCAGTGTCACAGTGATTCAGTGACAGTTGTCTGTACATCCACAGCTATAATGTGAACTAATATAGAATTTAAAAAAATGTGTGTGTATACAAGGCAAACAGCTGTTAAGAGTGTTTGGAGCCTGCTGGTGACACAAGCTCTTCCATATACACACAAACACACACATAAACACACCACCATGTTGTATATTTATGTGTGTCGGTGGAAAGTTTCCACCTTTAGGCTGGTAAATATTTAAATGTAATTTTCTGCCATCTGTGAATGAAATTGTGTGTGTGAGTGTGTATGTGTGTGTGTGTGTGTCCCACCTGTTCTGCTGTCTGTTGTATAATAATGAAAAGGGGATAAATCTGAAACTCTCACACACCCACACACACACACACACACTAAAATCACCATCACTAAGATTTGTGTCAAAAATCATAGATTCTCATGATATATTCAGTTCGAATCATTTCCACAGAAAAATTTCAATCAGTGCAACGGTTTCTCTGTTTAATATTAAAACTGGTTTAGTTCAGGGATCAACTCCAATTGTTTCAGCTTTGCTGTTTTTTCAATCATAGTTAATTAAACACTTCTTGCACAGATGTTTCACATTAAAAACCTTCCACATCCCTCCCTTTCTTGGTAGGAAGGTTACACTTCCTGAGGATATCATGATCTCTGATGTCCCTCCAGAATAAAGCTCCGCAAATCAACTCAGAACCCAAAGAATGAAAGATGCTGTAGAACTCCATTCAGAATCCCTTTGTTTTCAAGTTTCCTTCAGTGTCACAGTGATTTAGTTACAGTTGTCTGTACATCCAAAGCTATAATGTGAACTAATATAGAATTTAAAAAAATAGGGCTCAAGTTTTAGCCCAATTACAAAAACCAATAATGCCTCAGTCTGAATATTGTTTTAGGAGAAACATGAAAAAATATGATGTTATCCTGTAAATCATTTGTTTCATTTGTGGACCTGCTGTGCATTGACTGAATGCTTGTTATTCTGGTAAAAGAGGTAACGTTAATGGTTAAGTGGAATTGATTACAATACTAACTAGATACTTTCCATAATTATTCCTATATTTAGTACCCAAGGGCAGCGTCCTTTCTTTGTGCAGAAATACCAAGTTCTCGTCACTTCTTTTCTCAGAAATTGTTCAGAAACCCATAAAACTCTATGTTACCAGTCAGTCTACTTTGTGTGTCTGTTTTCAAACTGGCGGCATGTGTGTGTTTCTGTGTGTCTGCTGTGTTTTGTCTGACCTGTCAGTTGCTTGTCGCCAGCCGCTGGGGCGATGCGAATGTATGGCGTGGTGAGCTGGGTGACGATTATAGCAGCTATTCATCCAGGAAGGCATGCAGAGAGAGAGACAGACAGACAGACAGACAGGCAGAGAGAGAAACGGAGGGAGAGACAGGCTGTAGCAGTGGTTTTTACTGAAGCAGAAATATTAGTAACATGCTGCCTCTTCCTGCTATTGTGATCAAGGTTATTATCATTATAAAGGACTGTTACACCTATTTAATATTCATAAGCAGAGAGGAAACATGTAATTTATTATTAATAAACATAGTTATAAGCAGATAACAGCGGTATGTGTGTATAAATTGCCATTAACAGTGGACAACAATCTATAATAAGGACATTTTAAGTGTTATTTAATTATAGATTGCTAAACATTTAAAACCTATGAAAACATATTTTAGATTATTTCAACCATTTTATATTATATCATATTTATTTCTGATTATTTAATTGCTATTTATATGCTGATTATTTTCTCCGTTATCTGCTTAATCGTTTAGTCCACAAAATGACATCAAATAACGCACTGTATAGATTATTTTTTGATTAATCAAATAATAGTTCATCTCTGATTTTTTTTTAATTGCTTTTTGATATTTCCTTCAGTCCAAAGTGTTGTCTTCAAATGTCTTGTTTTGTCTGACCAACACAGTAGATTCATATATTCAATGATCATAACTGAGAAGTTGTAAAGAGAAGGATTTAAAGATTTTCCTTAAAAAATCATGGGTATAGCTGATTGATTTTCTGTCTGTAAAACTCAAATGTCTCTCCAGGATTTGAGGATTTTTCAGTTTTACTGTCACATGACACTTTTAGACTTTTTGATAAGAAAGCAGTGTCTAGAGGTGTCAGAGAGTTTGACCTATGACCTTTTTAATTTTGTCTCATTGAAAATATTTTTGAAGCCTAAAGAAGTGAAACTGAAAATCACTGAACTGATTATTTTTCTATCGGTTGGTTAATTGATTCAGCTCTGATTAAATTGTTAATCTTTTATATTACAGCATCACAGGAGGAGAAACTAAATTCATTAAAGCTTCAAAATTTCCTTGCAGCTGCTTAAAAAGGCATCATGACAAGTTCTACACAAATTCATTTATTATATTTCAATGTTCATAACTGCTAAATAGGAATAAATTGTTATCCAGATAAACTGACCAAACCCTGTGACATTATTTTTAATTAATGCTTAATTATCTATTAATAAGTAACATCCAGATGAATTTAAACTGTGAAGACAGTTTTAAGTCTAAAGGTGGATTTACAGGCTTTAAACAACAGGAGAGCAGAGCGCTGTTCAGTATTTAAGTATTTTAGTTCAAGAAGCAGACCTGAAAGAGAAGCTTGTTAATCAATCAATCAGACATTAGTAAGTTCCACCACAATCAGCTGCTGACAGTCCAGTTAGGACAGAGCCCTGCTGTGAGACCAGGGGCCTGTTCTCCGAATGAGGAGTGTTTGACCCAAGTACCGCCTTTCTGGTTCAAAGTCCATCTGGGGCTGTTGTCATAGCAACTAGTCCTTAAAACCCAAACTTGCAGAAGTGCATATTATCGATAGTTGGTTGCATCAGAACTGGGAGGTTTTAGACTGAACCCAGAAAAATGAACTAATGTTCAGATACAGTGAAAGATTGTTGATATAATTCAACATGCAGGTCACTGAGAAATCACGTTGGTGTTATCATCACAATTACGTTTACTCCTACACATTAAATACAAAACAAAATTAAAGGTTGGACACTGAAAAAGAACCAAGTTTAGTCTGAGATACTTTTAGCAAAAAGATGGAAACTCAGCTAAAAGATTCAGACTATTAAAGACCAAAGGAGCCAAAACATGTGGAGTTTAATCTGATGTTAAAATGGGAGGATGTGGTTTGAACATTAAGGATTCCTGAATAATTAACCGCAGGACTCACATTTTAAGAGATTTTAGTGAGGTCTCATTTTCACAGCAGGTTTCTGACTTTCAATGAAAAGTCTCTGTACGTCCATCAGAAGGAATCTTGTTAACTTTGACCAACACCGGTGTCTGAACACACTCGCCACTGATATCTGATGTTCAACAGTGATCAGAGTGTCCAATGCTGGAAACACAGTTAGTCAAGATAGTTGCATCCAGGCACAGCCAATCAACCCTCAGTCTGCATTCAAAGAACCAAATGACCGGATGAGAATTCACAGTATTATTTTAGCCTGACAGCATCATGTTAGTCTGGATTAGTTGAACCACATTTGAAGAACAGGGTCCAGAACTTTAGGAAGTTCAGCTGTGTCCAGTCACTGCTGGTCAACCGATAACTCCAGTACTAACTGATGCTAAAACTACTTTTGTACATTTCTATTCCTTCACCTGTTCAATAAACAGAATAACGGAACAGTAATGTGGTCAAGATATTAGTGAGACATACTATATATGTCATTCACATACACGACCCCATATCAGATCATTTTCATCATTATACACACGTAAATTGTGTGTGTGAGGTGAGTTGGACTGTGGGGCTTGAAGTGTATGTTTTTTTCAGCCCCCCCCCCCCATTACGTCAGAAGAAAACAAAACTCATCTTTTAGCTAGAAACTGTGTTGCCTTTGTGCTAAGCTGTCCAGTTAACATTCAGCAGACGTTCAGCTCTCCTTTACATTCACATCAGCTCCACTCACTGTTAGTGCTGCAACGCATTGTGGGTACTCTGAAAGAAGGGGGGGGGGTCTAGTTGGCTGCTGCAGTGTGACTGACAGGTGTCAGGGGACCAGCAGAGCCAATCAGCATCTGGTGTCGTTATCCACCAGAACTGTGCTCCAATAAAAGCTGATTAAAGCCAGAACAGTCAATTACTGCGTGTTTGTGTGTGTGTGTGTGCGTTTGAGTGTGTGTATGTGTGATAATCCTGGATGTTTATCAGGGGAGATAACATTGTTTTTAGCTTGTTTAGCTGCGGCTCTAAACAACTCTCTGGACGTCCATAGAGTCCCAGTCATTAGCCCCATGTTAGCCTAGCGTTAACGTAGCATAGAGCTGAGTGTGTGTTTTATTTGTGTCCTGTGTCCGTGTGTCTGCAGAGGACATTAGGTTGTCCTCGTCCTGTTACTGGAGGAGTGAAGGACAGGTGTCAGGCACTAGCAGCCATCTGTGGGCCATTATACTTTTGGATAGGAACAGTGTGCTAAACATTAGCATAGCGCTCCAAGAGCTAACTGCCATCTGTGTCTCATTACTCAGAATGGACTGGCGGCTGCCTGGCTAGCTAGCGGTTAATTTAGAATTTAAATCCAGTCCAGCAGTCAGAGCTCAGCAGCGAGCAGGAACCAGGTCCAAACAGCTAATGGCGCTAACAGCACAATGCTAAATTCACACTTCATAAAATGATATGAATATGTTCAAAAATGTTTTGAACACCTGTGAAAATGAAATGAACTCTAGACATTTCAAAATGAAATGTGCCAAACATCTCTAAAAATAAATTATACTGACAGCAGTGCACCATTCAGAATAGCTTGTACAGAACACCTTAAAAATATAATCCACTTTTACACATTCAATCAATTGTAAACCCAATACCTTTCAAAATAAAATGCACTACATCTTCTTACCTTTAGTGGCCACTCGCACACAGTCAATCTTTGTCTCCTGTTAGAGAGAGAAACCAATTAATTTCCTGTCAACATCGATGTGGACATATTAGCTGTCACATCTGGACACTTTCTCTAGAAACACATTCTCACAAACACACACACACACACACACACACACACACACTTGTCATAAACAGAATGGACAGAAGGCAAATGGCTGTGGATCAGTGCCTGCGCTGGCATTTAACAACTCACATATACGCAGACACACACACACACACACACACACACACACACACACACACACACACACACACACACACACACACACACACAAACGAAGAGTGAGACAGGTTTTGGTGAAAGGCGAAAGAGAACATCTTGTGTCTTTCTGGTTTTAACAAACAGACGACAAATTAACCACAAGAGCTCATGAATATTCATGCTCACACACACAGACACACAGACACATGCGTGCCACAGCAGCAGTGGTGGAGAATCTCTGAGGTGTGGTGACAGTAAAAAGCACTACTGTTGCTGCATTATTCAACACACACATCAATTAAATCTCCCGGTGTCAATAATTAACACACAACACAATAAGATCTGAGTGTGTTTTTTAAACACTCACACACAGACACAGACACACACACACACACACAGCCCCCAAAGCAGCCTATTAGTGTCCCTGGTCAGGCTGCTGGAACTATCTCCACTCCTATTAAACTCTGTGTGTGTGTGTATGTGTGTGTGTGTGTGAGTGTGTGTATTGATATCAGAGTGTGTGACCTCTCTGTCTTGGTTTCGCTTCTCTGATTTTTTATGACAGAGAGAAGAAAAAGAAGTGAAGGAAATTGAAAGAAAACTGCAGAACAGAACAGAATAATGTGAAACCTTTGTTATAAACAGACAAGTGTCATTTTGTACAGTCACACAGGCGATGTCAAGCTCTACTGCACAGTGTGATTGGATATCTTGACGCCTGCCACTCCTTTAAACAAAATCCAGCCACTGTTCCTCCCTGATGAACAACATGTTTCTCCATGCCACAGGTTTTCAAATTAGAAAACAGCACACGGAGGATATTAACCTACTTTAAACCGATTTCCACAGTTTGTGCCAAAAAACGCTTTCTCATTTTCATAACTCAGTTAAATCAAACACACAGATGTGATAGGCACATTTTTTTTAATTCAGTGTGACTTCCATATCCTGAGGATATCATGATCTCTGATGTCCCTCTAAAATAAAGCTCCAGAAATCCACTTAGAAACAGGGAATAAAAGAGGCTGCAGAAGTCCATTCAGAATCCTGCTGTTTTTAAGTCTCCTCAGTGTCACAGTGATCCAGTTACAGTACATCCATGGCTACACTGCAGACAGGAGCTGGTTACTGCTGATTCGGCTGCTGTTAATGGGACAGTTTGACTGAATGTGACCAGAAACAAGCTAAAAGAAACTCAAGTGGGGGCTCAAGTGTAGCCCATAGCCAACTAACTGAATCCACCAATTACACTCCATATTAATTAGAGGAAATTCAGTGTCTGGCCACTCTGTCACCTTAACTTGGGTAAAGTTTCCTAACCTTAGCTTATTCATGGTCTTTACTGAACCTTAACTGAATATTTTTTCTGTCTGGAAAATGACCAAAGACTCAACAACACTTCGAAGAAACAGTGGAAAGTGAATGAATCTCACTTAGTAGAAAACAAGGAGCCGTTTCCAAAACACATTAGAAGAAGAACGGCTCATGTTTCTGATAATGTTAATTATCCGTCGAGTTGGGTGTGGTAATTTGTTGGACTGATGACATCAGCATACGGCCACCTTGGGACTTGTACCTTCACTCGGAGCTTCAGAACTCATACTGGTGATGATGGACAAGGAGACGGAGACAGGAGGTGAACCACACTGTAGTCAGATCATGAGATAACTGTCCTTACGTGTTATCTGTGGACAGGTGAACTCACCCCATTAGCAGTGCTGACAGCCTGATAGTAGATCCCATAACTCTTATGAGGCAGCAGAGGAGCATTCCAGTAACCGCTGTAGGTCCTGTTATCACCTGTACAAACACACACAGGTAAACAGGTAAACAGGTCAGCAGGTGAACAGGTGTGCAACTAAACCAACTGACAGAGCACATGCTTTTGTAAATCAGAATATCATTTATGCGTTTCTGTCAACGAATCAGCTGTTGGCTAAGACAAAGTAACTGTCCAGTTAGTATGATGTAAAATGAACCAACTGACTGACTGGTGACTCACCGACACAGAAGGGAATGGGCACTCTCAGCTCGTTCATCGGCAGCTCTGCACTGAAGTAGTACTGAGAGTTGAGCAGTGTGGCGTTCTGGAAGTGAATGGGCACCGGATAACAGCGCAGGATCTCTGCAGCTCCTCTCCTCTGCCTGCGGGGGCGCTCCTCCTCAACCACCACCTGGTACTTACTGCAGACAGAGGACAGAAGCTTTAACATTTGAGACAGAAAACCGGTCTCCTTGTGGTCATGTCGTCCATCACTCCCATCAGTTATGATGACATTGCATCTTCAGCGGAAGATTAATGGAAAACACTATCCAGGTGCATTATGGGAGATGTAGGATCCACTGTTTGTGGATTTGGTGTCAAAAAAATTTGGACAATTTTTTTCCTTTCAAGCCAAGCTACTTCACAGAAGTGAAATCACTGAAGAACTACTTTAAGATTTTGAGGAATTCATCTTTTAGTTTCGAGGGGAAACACTGGGAGATCACTGACTTGGTTTCTCCTCACATTCAACCCTGACACATAAAACCGGCCTCCTGTTCTTCTCACCCATTTGTTGGTTCATTATTCAGCCCCAGAGAAAGGTCAGCTCTGCCTCTCCTCCTCTCCATCACTCTCTCCTTCATTTTTATTAACTCTCTCTCTCTCTGTATGTAGAGGCTGTAACTTTATAACAGTCTGACATTAAACTGATAATTCATTTCATCCTGTCTGTGCAGGTATTAAACCCTATATGTGGGTAAAATGCATAAAGACACAAAACAAAAAGAAACAATGAGTCAGAGCTCTAAATTAAAATATCATCTCATCTGACTGTCAACTGATTATAATTGAAATTAAATTCCTGTTCACAAGTCCACCCTGGAAAAAACAATCGCATCCTCAAAGGACAAAGAAACACCAGCTTGCTGCTCGTTTGATGGATGAATGATGCTTGTTACCACAGTGATGTAAAGCTTATTGATGACCTCCTTTGTGGAGCTTCATTAAAGTTTTGTTTTGCTTAGAAAAATGAGCAGAAAGCTGAAACTCTACCCACGCTACAGACAAACCACAGAAAATCTACTGGCTCTAAGGGAAACTGCTAAATCTAGAGAAACTCTACGAAAACTTCACAACTCTATAGAAAATTTAGGAGCTTTTCAAAGACCCCACTTTACTCAACTCTACTGACTTGATTGACTCAACTCTAGGGACTGACTTGACTCTACTGACTCGACTCGACTCTACTGACTTCACTCTGGCTGACTCGACTATTGACTGACTCAACTCTACTAACTCTACGGACTCTACTGACTTGACTCTACTGGCTGACTCGAATCTACTGACTCTACTGACTCAACTCTACGGACTCAACTCTTCTGATTTGATTCTACAGACTCTATGGACTCGACTCTATTGACTCAACTGACTCAACTCTACTGACTCTGTTCTACTTACTCTACTAACTCTACTCTTCTGATTTAATTCTACTGACTCTAAAAACACGGACCGTTTTCCTGAGATCATTTTTGTGGTTCCCAGCTGAACCTGAAGGTAACACCATGAGTTTTTTGGAGTGTTTGTGTCCTGAGGGACGTTGGAAACAATTGTGTTTTTCCAGGGGGATGGGCTCAGGACAGAAGTCATATATTACAAGACACACACACACACACACACACACACACACACACACGGATGTGGAGGGTGAAACTGTAGCATTGTCACATTGCTGGGAAGAAAAAAAAAATGGACAGAAGGACCACATAAAAACACACTGTAACACACACACACACGCACACACACACACGCACACACACACACAGACACTCTTACAATCTCACACACACTGCAGTGTCTGTATTGTTTGACTCCCCACAGAAACAAACAGAAGAGACTTCTCTCTTTTTCTTCTCTTTCTTGTCATCTTCACTCCTCCCCCTCACTCCTGTCCCTCTCTCTTTATCTCTTTTCTTCCTCTCTCTGTCTTTGACAAACCGTCTCCAATCACATTTCCTCATGCTCATGTCGCAGCACTTGTTGTGTGTGTTTGTGACAGTAATCTGATTACAGCTGCAGGTCGCCTACGGCAACACCTTTTGTCCTGTGATCTGAGGCTCTTATACATCAGTGTATGTGTGTCGTATAGTGTTTTTACGGGTGTGTGTTGCTGTGTGTTGGTGTCCCTGAAGGCCGACACACTCTCTGGTGTCAGAGGGAACAAAAGCAAAGTTAAATATAAACACACAAACATGAAATCGTATCTCAGAGGAGCATCTGTTCATCTGATGGATTCCACATCAGCTATCATCTCAATTAACACACCGTACATCACACACAAACATACACACGTATAAACACACACACAAACACTTTACATCCCCAGTCTCGTTCCCACATAAAAAGAAAAACATAAATCTCGATTCGGTTGAAACAATCCATTTTCCTCTTTTCAGTCTTCCGTTCCGTCTTTCACATGTCGTCCAAACACCAGCGTTTCTATGTGTGTTTTAGGTTTTATCAAGTTTTTCATCCATGAAAAAGTGAAGTTAAAAAATCTTCATCTTTGACTGATACTTTTCTTCCATAGCAACTGTGGAGAATAAGCAGCTGCTCACAGTGGTGTTTCTTCATGCAGAGCTAAAGTCAGTCTGAACGCGGCCTTATGGTGCATTAACAAGGAGAAAGCTTTTGTATGAGCCTCCTCCTTCACTGAGTGCACAACAAAAGTAGATTTTTTTTGTGTGGGTTTCATATTCTCTTACAGTCAGTATTTCAGGGCCAACATCTGTGACAGCTGTGGTTCTTGGCTGTCAGACAGAACAGACAATGAACGAATCACTGACTCTGACATATCGGCAATAGACAGACTGAAAACACTCGCTAGCTCTGCAACATTACAGCTACAAACAGCCCATGATGCAACACTCTCTGTAGAGGAATCTGTTATACTGGTTCCATTCAGAAATAATATCTGATGTTGTCAACATGTGATGACCAGTGCAGTGTTCCGCTGTACTCTGCATTTATAAATCCCTCATTGTTTTGAATGCTGGTGACAAGCAGCTGTGGATAAAAAACACCGGACGGGCAGAAATCGTCTCCACCCAATTGAGATGGAGCTTCTTCTTATCTTTCCTGACAATTTCTACACTGAAGCCTTCGATTCTCTGGTGCTTCCCCCGTCAAAAGTCGGCACACATGTGGGAGACCTGGTGTCATGTTTGACCCTGTGTTACATCTGTCCTCAGAAGGAGCTTTTCCACATCTGGACGCTGATGAAAATGAAATCTTTGAGAGATCTGGAGGCCATCTAACATGCTTTTGTTGGTGCGCACTGTGTTGTTTACTGTTTGTAAAAAGAGATAAACTGTCATTTAATGAGCAGAGATGAACCAAAGCATCTTTGTGTCAGCTCTGACTGCAAGAAAAGGTAACAACTGCATGTGTGTGTGACTTACACATTAGCTGTTAATCCCCTGTTAATCCTCGTGTTAGCAGCAGGCTCTGATTAGCCCCGCCTGCTGATGGTTAATTAACCAAATCCCTCGTTACAGCCCGACGACGAAGAGCAGACAGCTGTTGACATGACGACTGTTACCGCGGATACTGCTGTCCTCTGGGCCCCCACCATCGGAGGTTTAAAGGAGAGTGTGTGTATGTGTGTGTGTGTGTCAGTGTACAAAGTTTGTATTAACACATGTATGCATCTACATTCAAATTTCTGACTTAATTTTGTTTTTGATTAAAAGGAGTCTGTCAAGAAAATTTACAAACACATTAAATACTGATCGACTTTGAGTGGCACTTTGTGTTTCAGTCCCAGTTTCTTCAACATGTTTCATGTCATGTTTTAATGTTTAACGTTACAGTCATGAAAAATTTATAAAGCAGAAGATTGATGCTACTGAATATTTCAACACCTGTGTGTGTTTATGTCTGTGTATGAGCGCGCGTGTGTGTGTGTATTTCTCTGTGTGTTACCTGACTGGAGCTCCTCGGCTCTGGGCTGGTTTCAGCAGAATGGTGACGGTGGAGTCAGTCTGGTTAAGAGGAGACTCCTGGTCGTACGCCGGCATCAGAGGAGCTGAGGAGGAGGAGAATGTCAGTTTAACTTTGAGATGAAACCAAATAACCTAGGACTTCACTAGGGTTCCTGTGTCCGCTCTTGTCTCAGAGACATTTTTCAGGCTATCTACAACCGTTGACTGCTATTGCTGGTTGACAGCTTTGTCAGCTTTGACAGCTTTGTTGACAGATCCTCAGTATATTGTTCATGCTGAACAATATTATACAACATACTGCAGAAAATTCATCCAAAATACCACCGGAAACCCTGAGAGGGAAGCTGTGGCTGTGGTAAAGCAAAGACAGTCAGCTGCTGGGAATATTTAAAGTTTCCAAGGTCAAGTGTCCACTTTTAGGTCAACATGCACGAGAAGTCCTTAAAGACCCTGGGGAAATGAAAACGATATTTACCCAAAGAAACTCCACATCAGTGTCGATTTGGCCCATTGATATCCTGGTTTAGTGCTTTTACACATGACCTCTTAAACTCTTATTTTGAAGGATCCTACCTGAGATCTTGGTGGTGAACTGTGTGATCACTGGGGGCCCGAAGCCTTTCACAGTGGAGGCTCTTATTGTGAAGGAATAGGTGGAGCCCGGGTACAGGCCGGCGAACACGTGGCTTGTCTCATTGGCTGGTTTGAACACCTTGCCGCTCTGATTGGACAGCTCAAACTCTGTGTCGAAGGAGCTCAGGGCTTTGTAGGAGATCTGTGGAGGAGAACGACAGTGACATGTGGCAGCTTCGTGGGGGATTGTGGGTAATGGAGTCTTTTCTGTTATCCCCAACCAAAAACTGAGGTTCACCTAGAAATTTGAGATTGAAGACTACACGGGTACACAATGAGTCGATGTGGTTCTGTTCTAGTCTCTTAGTTTTGATTGTAGAGAATACTACATTACCCACAATCCTCAGCGGGTGCCACTGAGGCAAAGACACCATGGCCCGAAGCTGCAGAATCAATCCAGAATCCTAATGTGAATTCATCCATTTTCTGAATTTACCTGAGATCTAAGAAACCTCCGCCATTGGCTGCATGGCAGCAGAGTCTGAAGCTGTCTGACTGGATGATTCTTACACCAAAGCTCTCTGGAAGTTGCAGTTAACCCTCAGTGAGTGTGTTTACCTCGTACTGTCGGATGAGGCCGTAGGTCTGCAGCGGTTCTCTCCAGCTCAGACTGATCTGCTGCTCATAACTGCTGCCGAGAATTGAATCTACTGGAACAGCTCCCGGAACTGGGAAAAGAAACATTTCACTTGTTAGAACTTTATTTACCAGCAGAACCTGAAGGAACAGAAGCTGACTCTACTTTGATTCTACTGTTCTACAAAGACAGAAACATTTCAACATGTCCCTGGCTCGTACCGTCCTCGTCAGTCAGCACCAGCAGCTCCTCGCTCTCCTTGTGTCCCTCAGGGTTACTGAGGACCAGTCTCAGGCTGACATTGGTGAATGGCGGAAGGTTACGTAGAGTGTGCTGTGGCACGGCACTCAGGATGTCGTACACTACCTCCTCCCTCACCTCCTCCTTCATTGGCTCCCTGCAGGAGAGTGGTGGGGGTGTTATTGACCTGGACTTTCCCGGAGTTTACCTGGTCATCCCCACTCTTTACCCCTGAGCGGTCCTGCTGAACTTTTACCTGTCACCCCTCCCTCTATTTCCTTGGCAGCCCCTCTATGTTTTTACCTGGTTATGTAATTTGTTGGACCGCTCCTTGAGTGTACCTAGTAGATTACTTTACCTGTGCTGCCCTCCCCCCACACACATCTGTGGCCCCTGGCTTTGTTTACCTGCTGGGGGCCCCTGTGGGTCTGTAGCGGTACTGTACAGTCAGGTTGTAGCTGTGGCAGCGGGTCACATTGTATCCGAACGGTTCCCATCGTACCGTCACCTGTTTGGACTGGATGTCGATGACCTCCAGGCGCCGTGGGCCGTGCATCGGATCTGATGCACAAATACACAAAGACAGACCCCTGATTAGGATTTCCACCTCCAGCTGGACTCTGCTGGTTCTTCTTGGATTTCATCCAGCACCTGTCTGGTCTGAACTCCAATGTAACATCAAATCATCCACATGCAGACAATTGCTCTGAGATCACACAGGGGAAAGTTGGCCTCCATTACTGCCAAGGTAACTGCACTGGCAAAGCAACAAAGTAACAACCGCTCTTATCATGAAACCTGACCAGTGGATCCTGAAAATGAATCCAGATCCATTAAAATAAACATCATTGTCTACAAAACTTAAACCTTTCAACAAAATGTACCTCAGACTCCACCCCTACTGTAATTTCCTGACATCTCTCCATTCTCAGTATTTAATAAACACATAAAATGCTCAGAAATAATGAAATAAGCTTTGATGGCTAACATGGTGAAGATGTCTTTGCTCCTGGTAATCACTGAACCTTCAGTCATCGGCTGCTCTTTCTTTGGAGACAACAGGGAACAAAATTCTCAAGCCTCCGATTCCAACCCTTAAACTTCACTTTAACTCATGTCTGCCGAATCCTCAGGTTTACACTCGGTTTACGACCAGGCGCCAGCAAAATCCCAAGTCCGCCTGCCACTGAGCTGGGTACTTGGTCTATGACGTATTCCATTGGAGTACAATGACAGACGGCATGGTGGGAGACACCAATGAATAGACTCCAGACAGCAGAGGCTGAACATTTTCTTTCCAAAGTTTGCATATGAACCAGATGACAACTTTCGTCTGTCGACTGCTATCAAAACGTCTTCAGTGGGAACCAATGGTTCTTTTCCATTCCCCCTGTTTTTAAAAAACCTGAGTTGAAATGCTGGAAATTTGACAAGAAAAGACTAAAGATTTCTGGGGCCCCTGCCCTAATATCCTAATATCCTAATATCAGACATTGATTAATGTTTTCTTTGAGCCATTGCCTGGAAATATTGGCAAGAGTAAAAGTTTTTAGTTTGACTTCTCAGAGGATTAGACTGTACCAGAATGTTTGTCTTTAAACACGTGTGATCCGAGCTAAACCCAGATCTGAGCCGGTTCAGCAGTGAACATCAGTCCGAGGTCGCAACTCAAATCAAAATCCGCTGATATTCACTCACCACATATCTACAGGGAAAACAAAGAGGTTGTGAGAGATAAAGATCCCGTCGGTAGCTAAGTCACACTCTGCCACTTGGGTCACGTCGACTCTCAGCCAATCAGCAGCGAGTCTGAGATAGATGGGTAAACCCTCAGCTTCAGTTTAAGTCTGCTCTGCAGACCGTTATGCAGCTGAATCTCTTCATCGCTTCAGTGTTTTGTCAACGCCATTTAAATCGACACTCCCGTTGGTGTTTGTACTATAACCCTGACTACAGCAGCACGTTCTACGAGGTATTATGTCCCTAGAGACCTGCAACCACTGAGTAAAGAGGAGGCGGTCTGACCAGCCCCCCCCCCCAATTTGGATCATCACCCGAGGCCCTTTCACAAAAACCGCATCATCAATAAACAGAACAGAACTTTGTCCTGACAGAAGTATTTACATTCAGGATATGAATCTGAGACAGTTCTCCCACATTTTATCGACACAGAGTGAGGGAGAGTTGAAAAAATCTTGGAGAACAGGGCCACGCTCAAACCCGCCAAACCATTTTAAGGAGAGACTGGATCCCGAGAGCAGTCAGACTTGATTCAACGAACTGGAGGATTATTACACCGGCAGCGACAGCATGACGCGGCGCCACAAAATCACTCTCGCCATTTCAAGGACTCATCTGATAAACACTTTTGTACGTAATAACATCACTTGAATCGTTGACGCCGTTGATATTGTTGCTGTGGTTCAGATGTTTCTCTGACACAACCCGACTGCAGGCGATGTGACCTGTTGTTTTAAGAGACTCTTGGTTAATTACAGTGAAAACTGCTCATAGTGACCAAAAAGCTCGTTACAATAATTTATTTACAAATGCTGTTTAATTCATCTGCTTACAGTCTTCATCTTGGTCTTTTCATACATGACAACAAGTAGAAGAACAGTTTAAAAACTGTTGTCGGTTCTCATGCTCGGACTCTGTCACTGATCAGTTCAAGGGTTTTGGAAGCTCACTGTGTGTGAGAGAGAGAGTGTGTGTGTGTTTGTGTGTGTCTGTGTGTGTTTTCTCACACCACCGTGGCTCAGTCAGTTATTATCATGTTTCTGACTCTATAATCAGTGTCCCAGTCTCTCAAAGTAGCAGGTGCGTTCGTTACCTGAGTGGAGTCTAATGTTTTCATCCTGACAACTCAGACTGGTTCTGGACCAGGAGAGGACCACAACGCAGTTCATGTAAGTTCATCTACAGATCAGTAAATAGCAAAGCTGCTCTTTACTTTCGGTTTCTTACTTTGTTTGTTACTTTATATTCATGCAATAAATACACAAATGTCAGTTAGATGTTAATAATCTGCATGAGAAATAAAGAAAAAGAAAACACGTGGTTGTAACAATCATCCTCTTTTAGTGATAATTAAACCAGTTTCCACTGTGTTTACATAAAAAAAAAAAAACATCGAGCAGCTGATGTGCACTTTGGTTTTACAGACCCCAGACCCATGGCAATAAAACCAGACCTGAATCTGGACCCGATTTGAGTCCAGTTATAATTCAGCTTAACCTGAGAAGGTACTGGTTGGAAAACACAGGGGACTTTCTGCATCCTACAGGCAGTGACGTTGCTGTTGTTTAGTTAACACCCCCCCCAAGAAAAATGAAAAACAAGCTTCAACTGAACAGAGAGAGAGAGAGAGAGAGAGAGAGAGAGAGAGGGAGATGAAAGGGAGCTTCAAACTGAGCAAATCCACGCACGCACGCACGCACGCACACACACACACACACACACACACACACACACACACACACACACACACACACACACACAAAGTCTTTGTAGTGGTCAATCTAAGTGCTGTATTTCAAGATGACAGACAGCGATCCACTCAGAGAAAGAATGATAGATGAGAGCAGGAAAGAGCAATTTCTCCTGACAAAACCTGTGTGTTTGTTGTAGGGTGTGTGTGTTACAGTCTGTGTGGGTGTTACAGTCTGTGTGTGTGTTACTGTGTGCGTGTTTTCAGGTGTTTTTTCCATAGCCAGTGCACAATGCCTCTCCTATTCTTTGTCGTCTTTCATCTGTTGTGTGTGTGTGTGTGTGTGGTCGATTGTGGCTGAAAACTTCTCTCTTCCTGTTATGGAGCCTCTCTCTCTCTCACACTCTCTGCAGGCTTTTAGTCAAACACAATAGAGGCACTTGTGAGTTTTCTCCACCTCAATGGTGCGATGAAAGCGAGACGTCGGGGCTAAATGGTCGGTCTACAGGGAACACACACACACACACACACACAATGAGACATTGCCACAGCAACAATGGGGTCCGGGGGTCAGGGGGAGGAGGGGTAGGAGGGGGATTGAGGAGGATCCTATTACCCATAATCCCCGAGGGGAGAGTGAATGCTATCACATAAAATCCTACCATTCCCCCTGAGCGTACCTGTGTATGTGTGTGTGTGTGTGGTCGTCATGGTTTCCATCCCATAATTTTGGGCTGACATTTAAATCAGACACAGAGACAGAGCGCCCTACTGCAGACGATGATGTCGTCAGGTACTTTTCCACTGAATGGTAAAAGAACTACAAACTACAACCTTCAAGAATGACACAAGGTATCAGGAGCACTTCCTGTTAGATCTGAATGATATTGATGATGATGTTGATGACGATGATGGTGATGATGATAATGATGTTGATGATGTTGATATTGATGATGATGTTGATGATGATGACATTGATGATGAGGTTGTTGATGATGATATTGATGATGATGATTATGAAGATGGTGATGATGATGATGTTGATGATATTGATGAAGATGTTGATGATGATGATGATATTGATGATGATGATGTTGATGTTGGTGATGATGTTGATGTTGATGATGATGATGATGTTGATGGTGGTGATGTGGTGAACAGACCATTCAGGTCCTGACCAGGAGCCAATGACATTGTTCCTTAAGGGGAAGTGTGTGACTATAATCAGATGAATGCACATTTACATCGAATTTCTGAGCAGTGCAGCGTCTTCTGAAAATAACACTGTACCACATGTGAAGCTGAGACATGAAGTAACTCCTCTAACAGCCTGGAAAAAAGGCCCAAAAGCTGAGGATTCAAAGGCAGCCGGAGAATCTCAGTTTGATAATTAAACCGAATCAGTGTTTCTGATGTGATCAGAGCTTCGCGCTGAAGAAAACAGCTCAGCAGTTCAGTGTCTGTTCACTGACACAGTTAGCAGCAGCCTCCCTCTGCTTCTCTCCACTCTATTTATCACAGGTTGTCTCCCGCTCGCCTCATTAGCTTCACCTCAGCCACGACTAATACTCTTATTCTGAAAGTACCGCACACACACAGATCCAGCTGGTTCGGGTCCCTGTGAGCTCTGCGGCAGAAAACCGGTTACTCTCACAGTCCGTGTCAGGTCTCGGCCGGGACCAGGGACCGCTGCTAACAAAACCAGAACCACTTCTGTCCTCCTCGAATACTTTGACCTCCCTCCTCTGTCTTTGGGTCTCAGCTCCTCCTGAAGACCTAAATCTTTAAAAACACCTGACATATGAGGTTTAACTTTTTACAAAGACTAATCCATCTCAGTTTTGTCTGGATTCAGAACAAGTCTTGTGTTGGACTGAACCCTGGCTTGGGTTTGTATCCCGGACTGGTCTCGATCCGGTACGTGGGTTTATGTGAACCTGGACGTGTCTGGGACTTGACTATGCCCGGTATTATGTGGAATAATTAGAAAGTGTGCAGACTGAATCTTTTTCATAATAATTGATGGTTTTGTTTTCAAATTTAACACAATAATAAACAGAATCATAGTTAAATTGTCTTTATTTTCTATTTGGTGAAAATGTTAAAAAAAACCCTTCATCCTCTCCTCCTCTCTGTCTCTCTCTCTGACCTTTTCAGAGAACACGACCCTGACTGATTGAAACAGATTTCCAACATGACTCCTCCATTCACCTTGCTCTCACTCACACACACAGACACACAGACACACAGACCTGCTGGTCTTTTGTTCTCGGGGAAAAGCAGGAAATTTCAACCTTTTAAAATTTTGCCATTGATTTAATAAGCCCTCTCTTTCAGTGTACGTCAGTGTCTCTCACCCATCTCTCTCCACTTCATTAGCGTCTTATTTAGAGACTTGCTCTCATCTAGTTTTTATACGCTTCTCTTCACCTCACTTTACCTTTTTTCACTGCAGCTTCCTGATTTTCAGAAACAGCTTTTTGTATTTTCCGTTCACTTCTGCGTCACATCGACGCTACAATCACGGTGTGATTTAAAAATACTGAACTAAATAAATCACACATGAAAAAACAACGACTTCTGAGGTTCCTGTCAGAGGCTGTGGTGTTTGACGATTTCATTGTAAACTTAACGCTGCTGTTAACTCACACACATGTTGAATGACTTAAACAGAGGGTGATAACGAGCCCCTGGTAATAAAGGATGGGTTTGGCTGCTTCTGTTTACAGACACAGTGTCTCTCAAAGGCTCTGTAGTAAACATACGTGTTACGTACAAACTCTGGACCCTGAATCCCGTCGCACTTTCAATCTCACTTTCTTAAACAGAGTAAACCAGGAGGGGTCAGCTTTAGTGTCTGGTGTTTCCTGGACTTTGATGGTGGGGGGCATGTTTGGGTTTTTTTTACAGGACATCGGGGGTTTATTAGTGGGGTGGAGCTTGCTGCAGGCTGCTGGAAGCTGATAACAGACAAACACAGTGGAAACAAAATCACCGTTGAGGAGGAAGGGGAGGAAGAGTAAAAGGAAGACCAAGAAGAATACATTACAAACAGAGAGAGAGCAGAGTGCTGAATGTTTGAAGGTGACTTTAGGATGAAGGAGAGGAGGAGGAGGAGGAGAGGTTTAATTTTTCATTTCCAGGAGATCACCAGATTTAATATGAGAGTGAGAGAGGGGAGTGGGGGGAGGTTGGGGGTGATAGAGGGATGAAGAGGAGGAGAGATGAGATGAGAATCAGTGATGGATGATTCACATTGGCCGACCAGAACAGAAACAGAAACTCAAACAGACTTTATCACCGATCCTCTGAGGCGTTGTTGGTATTTTATTATTCAAGTATTCTGGTAGTGGTACTGCTGATCAGTACCAATCAATATCAATATCATATTTTGCATTCATGTTACTGTGAAGGTTTAAATCAGGAATGAAGTCTTCAGAGTTTGGTCAGAGCTCACACTGAACTGTAACTTAATTTTTTATTCTCCTGTCTCATCTGTTTTATTCTATTTTTATCTCCTGTTTACTCTTAAATCCTGATTAAATGTGTCTTTATATATTGTCTTGTCTTTCCTGTAGTGTGCAGCATAATTTCCTTGTAGTTGAATAATCTCAACATTCTCACTGTGCAGTTGATTTCTTGGTTTAACTACCATTCACCTGGCTAGAGGGAGTTTACACAATTCTCGCAGTGACAGGAGCTCAACATGCTGAACTGATCTGAGTGTTTATCCCAAATCTATGTTTAGCATGTTAGCATGCTAACTAGGGACATCCTGAAAGTCTCTGATGACACAGAGTCTGAACAAATATCTGAGATCAGCCGAGTTATTATGATGGGTCCAGAGGTGGAGCCTGGCGCCTGAGGAGGGGGGTTAAGTTTTCTACAGTTTGCGAACATTTCTAAGTGTTGCACCGTGCGGTGTTAGCATTAGACAAATGGAATAAAAACCCTCCTAGAACAGGCAAAGAGATATCAGAGAGTTCAGACATTGAAATGAATAAAAAGATAAAAATACAGAAACAGAAGTAAAAGCACTAAAACGTCTGGACGGACGAGCAGAGCGTGAAAATCTGAGGTGAAAAGAGACGCAGAGAGAATGAGAGTTAAATATTCATGTCATATTTTTCTAAAAGCCTCGACAAACACCACACACACTTTAATGGATGTTAACACACACACACACACACAAAGAAAAATGTTTGTACTTCATGACCAATGCTTGGCTCGCTGTGTGTGTATCTCCAGGCTAAGTCCTGTTTCTTTATACAGTTAAAACTACACACACACACACACACACACAGACTCTAGTTATAGGATCAATGCGGAGGACTGTGACATAGAATTATGAAAAACATTTGAAGTAAACAAAAAAAAACATCTACGTGATTCACCTGGTTTGAATTTCTCCTTTTGAACAATTTTCTGTTTTACAACAAAAGCTTGATTTTTTTCCGCCTCTTTCTTTCTTTGGTCGTAAACCTGGATCTGTGCTGTTGGAGCCTCCTTACTCATCCTTAGTGTCTCTCAGGACCAAGTCTGAACTTTGAATTTTTGTGTCTGAATTTAAACTATTCAATATTTTGTACAATGCAACAGAGCAAAAGCCACAGGCAGACTTAAACATGTCTGAACGTGCAGATGATCAGACTGAACTATTTGGACACAGTGTAGTTTCAGTAAAGGTGTGAAAGGCACTAGGATAAGTTGTTGTGGTTGTCGATGCACATGTGATACCAGAATCTTTGAGAATCTAAAGGATGAAGTAGTTGGGTACTGCTTTTCCTCTGTATTTTACAGCCTGGGAAGGATCGTACTACATGAACGGAGGCTGTTGCGAACCTAAACGTGTCCTCTGCTGTTCTTCGTCACAGAGAGTCCTTGTCCACGTTCACACAGAAGTAATGTGGCGGTTGGGGTCAGAGTAGCAGTTGCGACGAGACCAATCACAGTTGACCCCCCCCCAATTACCTGGAACATAATTTAGTTCCGCCCCCCGAAATGGGTTGAAATTTAGCTCCTGGACCTGGTCTCCAGCTTTGAATTTTTCTAAATGTCGTTTTTTATTTTATGAACTCTGAGACAGAAACCTCAGACTGATCCAAACTGTTGAAATGGATGGACACGCTGTGGAATTTTGAGTGAAGTGACCCTTTAAATTTATATGAAGGGGAAAAAAGTTGACCTCCATGAAGAGTGTGAAATCCCAACAGATAATAAGACCCTGTTGGTGCTGAGTTTGTAGTTCAGGAAACAGTGATAGTTCCGTCCATGTGTAAAAATAGACACATCTCTGCACTGAGGAGCCTCCAGTTTCTACAGCAACTTCCAGGCTGAGAACAATAAATCATGTTTTCATTATTGTGCCTTTGACCTCCTGTTCCCTGCAGGAGGAATTGTAATAATTTTGTTTGATGCTGTGAAAGTGAAGTAAAAAAGTCTGAGGTAAAACTCATCAGTATTTCATAAATAAAGGCAAAGAGTAAAAACTGGAACTGTCTGTTTTTCCCCATGACCACTGGTTTTCTTGGAAGGGAACAAGTTTCACTTTAAGGAAGACGAAAAAAGTGCCCTCGAGTGGGGATTGGTTAAGATACCCCCCCCCCCCATGGACAGGAGCCCATTTTTTTCCTTCTTCAAATTGTTCCATAAACAAAGTTCTGGTGAAGTTGTCGACTGTTTTCTATGGTTGTTTGTCACATTAAAGCAGAATATTAAAGCAGCTCTCCGTGGCTTTCTGTTTATCTGCTGCCATGCTGGGTCGCCTCACTGAGCTCTAAGTCCTAAAGCTTGTATGATGGACATGATGATTTATTATTAAACACACACACACACACAGAGACACACACACACACACACACACACACACACACACAGGCTGGTTCATAATTTATTGGCAGTAAAATGAATAAATAAAAGTGAGTTGAGGACAGAGATGAGTGTTATCAGAGCGTACATCATCACAGTGAGAGTGTGTGTGACACACACACACACAAACACACACACACACAAACAGAGTCGCCTTTTAAACATTTCTTTTGTTTCCTCTTGTTTCCTGCTGTTGATCTCAGGGGAGCATTTGCTTTAAACTGCTGACAATCCCAGAGGGTGGAGGTTATCACACAGAATTTTTGTTTTCTGATCTAGAACCCTACAACATCCTGAAGGATCCCAAGAACTTTATCAAGGAATGCATTACCATTGTCAAAGAACTGTGGAAAACCTGCAAGCATGCAGAGAATCTCTGCTCAGATCCATAAAACTTTCTCACGCACTTCTAGAACCTCACTGAGGACCACCAGAGCATCCCCACAGAACACTAGAACATCACCTTTACCACCCCCCCTAGAATCAGATTATAAGGTTCTTATAGACAGGCACAGTGCATCCAGATCTACATAACATCACAGGAAACTGAGGGGTTCACAGTCTTCCTGGGTGGGGTGGGTGGGTGGGACCTTATGGTGACGGGGGTTCACAGACAGAGAGAGAGACAGGTATGCGGTGTAGGTCAGCTGCAGAATGTGTTTATGAAAACATCCCAGAGAAAGGTCAGAACCCTGTGAGCTGTTGAAACCAGTCATGTAACAGCCTGACATGTCCAAACCTAACACAAGTGTTATTTTCTCTGTGAGTCTCTTTAGTAACAGACCTGATGTCAAACCATGAGAACATCACAATTTCTTCATATGTGAAGATGAACATGTTGTATTCTATGTACTTAAATGTTCTATAATGCACATTGATCCTTCATTCTGACATTATTTTTTTAATGTCTCTATTTTAATGCCTTTATGTATAAATCAGTTGGATCTGACTCAGTGTGATGTTGATGCTTCATTTCTGCTTCACCTCCCACAGTCGTCGTCTTTTTCGGGGAGACTCTGACATGTTTTTAATTTGCTGTTCATAGAAAATAATGTAGTTTAGCTCTGGAAATAAAGGGCTGATTAAATTTAAGATTTTCTGCATCTGTAACTTCAGTTCAGCTCAGATGCATTTGATTAATTCATCAATGATAAAAAAGTAATGTGAAAACAAGAAAGTCAACTGCAAGAGACAGAGACACTGAACCTGAGTGCAACCAAAACTAATTGTAACTTGTGTATTTCTTGAACTTCTTTGTATGTATTGATTTATTTTTTTTCTTGACCCACACATCACACATTGATATTTGTTTTTTAAATGTAATGTATTTTTTTCA
This sequence comes from Istiophorus platypterus, assembly GCA_016859345.1. NCBI lineage: Eukaryota > Metazoa > Chordata > Actinopteri > Istiophoriformes > Istiophoridae > Istiophorus > Istiophorus platypterus. The sequence goes on along the minus strand of CM029125.1, from coordinate 21,004,636 downwards.
TAGATACTGATGTTTATTGTTATGAATTTAAATGACCTACTCAAATTTCATATGATTAAAAACAAACAGCATCACATGTTGTGTGTATTAGATAGAATAACACAATACAATACATTTATATAAAACATCAATAATAACAAACAGCAGCAGAATGCTGCAGCAGCAGTTAGACTGTTGCACCTGTGTAATTAGCGTGCTAATTGCTAATCGCATACAGTTTGCGTCTACAGGGTGCGCACACACACACCTGCGGCAGTGTGTGTGCGTGTGTGTTCATTCAGAGGATGGACGATTTGAACAGTTAGTATGCTACGCTGGTGTGTTCACTGTACCCATTAAGAGCTAATTAGTGTGGTGCTAACGAAGCCTGGCCTGGCTCAGTGCCTTAATGACCTCACTGTTCACCATTAGCCACCTGTAGAGCTCAGTGCAAGTGCAGCCTAGCACGGCATGCTACGTTAATGACTCTGCCATTAACCTCCTGATGAGCTCAGTGTGAGCGTAGCCTAGCCGTTAGCCGCTAGCTGCAAGCAGTCATTGCAGTAAAGTGACATTACAAAAGCAAACCGACTTTAAAATGACGAGGAAGATGTGAACATTCATCATTATCCTCACTGACTGGCTGGGAGCTTTGACCATGTGACTGGAAGGACTCACCTGCACACTTGGTCCTAGCGCGGAGCGGTGGTCCAGGGTTTCCCGTGCCTCCCTCTAGGGGCCTGGTGAGCAGGACGCTGATCTCGTACTCCGTGTCGGGGTCCAGGTGTCCAATCTTATGGGTGGGTTTATCGACAGGTGTGGTGTCGATCAACATGCCCATCATTGTACGGTACTCCACCTAAGAACAAATTAATAAGTGTCCTCTGCGCTGTGAGGTAATCTGCCACAAGCACCATTACATACTAAAATCAGCATTACTGTATAATAAGAAAATATCAACAGAGCCTCCAAAGATCCATAGAATCTCTTCGCTGAGTACAAGCAGAACGTCCTCATGCATCACTAAATTCTCATTAGGGACCAAAAATTACACTTCAAATCACACAAGAACAGCTACTACAAGATTAATCAATACGTAGGTCATCTAATCTATAGAATATATAATAAAACCTCATCAAAGAACACTGGAAAACACTCACATCACCAAAACCTCATTAAGACCACTAGAAACCCTCACAGATGCCCCAAACCTCATTTAAGATCACTAGGGACCCATCCTAAACTCTAGAACCTTATCAAGAACTGCATGAATGCACACAAGAACCTCTTCACATAGCCCTGGCACATCATCAAGGGCCCCACATGGACCATTAAAAACACTTTACATTGCCCTAGAATCTCATCAAAGACCATTACAGCCTCCCTACATACCCCCACAATCTTACAGAGGAACCCAAGTACTTCATCAAGGACAGGTAGAATCTCCTCACAGATCCGTTGAACCTGAGTAGAGATTAACCCTGGTACACATCTCTAGAACCTCACTTAAACTCACACACTAAAACTACTCCAAGATTCCTTGAACCTTATCAAGAACCGCAAGAGCCTCTTCAAAGGTTAACGACTGGGACCTTAAACCTTTCATCCAACTTCTTGCACCTCATCAAGGACCCCTCATAGATCCCCAGAATTTAGTCACAGACCAATGGAACCTCATCATGTGTGCCTAGAAATGAGCTAAGGCCATTAAAAAACCCATATATCCTTAAAACCTCATCAAGAGCCACCAAAGTCTTCTGAAAGACCCCTAAAGATCCCTAAAGGGCACATAGAACCTCATCAAGATCAGGCCCAGAACCTGATCGAAACCCCTAGAATCTCCTAACAATCTCCTAACGAATCAACATCAGAGCAGTATCTTATCTATAGTCACCTCTCTCTCAATGATTGGTCCGTCTCCATTGATGGAGTTGGCGTTGAGCTGGATCCACAAATAGGTGGCGCCGACTGCTGTCAACTGAGGGGGGGCGATCGGTACAGGAGGCTCTGAGGGACAAACAGAACCAGGATCCATTTACACATGAACACAGTCCTCTGGGTTTGACTTATCTCTCTTAATGAGGAAGGAAGGAGTTAACAAGTTAATTAATATTCGTGACCTTCGGGGAATCATGACAGACCTGGATTCCATTACCCAGAATCCCCGGTGGTGCTGCTCTACTTCCTCATGACCCACTTCACCACAGACACACACACACACATGCGCACACATACACACACCGACAGTAAGTATGATACATGTGTAATGATGCGTGTTTATCATGTTCAGGTTAATACTCACCTCACTTGCGTGTACCCATCAGACTGTGTTTTATCACACACAGTGTGAGCGACAGTTCAATCAGGGGTTTAGCCGCCGGGGATTGTGGGATATGTGTCAGATCATGTGAGCAACAAACACCTCCTCATCTATCAGTGTGTGTGTGTTTACAGAGATCAGACGAGCTATCGACCCGTTTGTGTGTATGTGTCAGACCTTTATCCTGTATTGATTGGCTGTGTTATGATTGATATCAGTGAGTGTGATCTGTTTCCTCCTCACATCTATGGAAAGCCGTCGGTGCCACAGCCTCTCCTGCAGCGGCCGGTGGTTGGAGAAAGCCTGGTGGGTGCTCGGGTTCCGCTTGTTGTCTGCAGTGAGCTCAGTAAAGCAAGGTCCATGTACTTCAGTTGAGGTTCGGAGATGGTACTTGGTGATGGATGTGTCCACCGTATTAACGCTACATCTAAAACCACTGTCTGCATTTATAAAGTTCAGCTTCCCTAAAACAAGATGATTCTCACTCAACTCTGTTTTAAATCTGAGCGTTTTTCCTGGAGCTGTTCCGTCTTGGATAATAAACCCCTGGCACTTTAAGGCACATTTGGTTTCTAGTCGGTTGTCCTTGTAATTATTTATGGTTTGAATATTTTTAACCTAATGCACTTAAGATGTATCGTTTTTGTAACCCATCGTTTCTTGTGTTTTCTATCTGCGGTACTTTGTGTATTTTAGTGTTCTTTTGAGTATGGTTTTCTTATTAGTATGTTATGTTGTGTTGTGTGTCCACACAGTTTGCTCACTGAGGCAAATTCCTGATGTTTGCTGTAATGGCAATAATGTTAAATCAAGTTGAGCATTTCCATTTCATCCAACTCTACACTTCCCACTAAATTTCAGAGAGAATATTGCAGGGCTGCTCTCAAGTCAACTTAAGTCAAATCTAAACCAAACCCAAGCCCAAGCAGCTGTGAGCCCAAGTCAAAAACAAGCCCAAAAGAAGAACTGAGCCTGTTTAGTCAGAGACAAAAATGTGATCATATTAAATATAAAATGTTTTTGCATAGTGTAACAAGTTAACCTCAAACACACACATACACACACATCTGTATATGAATGTTACCAGTTAATTGTAATATGGGGATCAAGAGAACTAAGGTATAAAAAGTGATCTTCACTTTTGTTCTGTGGAGAACAGATGGGCATTATGGGAAAGGAAAATTCCCCAGTTTCTGGTCGAACAGCTGGAGATGAAGGTGGCAGTACTGAGACGCGTGACAGCTCCATCACACCGCAACACCAAGTTTAATGAGTCATCATTAACACATGGTATACCTGAGTGTGTGTTAGCAGCTGGGGTTAGCACGCTAATGCTCTGACAGGCTGCAAACAAGAAAAAAGAGGCTTTTATTTTGGAGTGATTCATCTTCGCAAAAACGCAGACACTCTTTGACAAAACGCCGCTGATTCTCCCTTTTTAAACAGCAAACTGACTTTCTAATGAGGCGCTCCTTTAACCTGACACACACACACACACACACACACACATACACACAAAGTACAGTAATGAGGTGAGAAGCTCTAATACAACTCTTCCTCGTTTGACAACGAAGTCATTAAAAATATGACAAACTGCAGCTTTGATCCAAAGGAGAGAGAGAGAGAGAGACGGGTGTAGAGAGAGACAGGTAGAGAGAGAGAGAGAGAGAGAGAAGGGTGTAGAGAGGTAGACAGATGTGCACAAGTCAGACCGGTTTTCCATCTCTCTATCAAATCAGATGAGATCTAAAAAAACATTTTCACCAAGAACATAATTAGTCTAAAGTCTAAAGTCAGCTCCTGAAATGGACTCAACATGGTATGAAGGGATTTAAAAATGATGACAGAAATTAAAATGATGTAGAAGAACATCACAGGTTCTGTAAAAATGCAGAAACACTTTGGAGCAATGGTTGAAAACTTAAACAGAGTGTCTTTCAACTTGTTCTGTGGTCACTGATGCTGCTCTTTGAACAGCTTTGTTCCCTCATGTCATGTGTGTTTTTACTCCCCTTGAGTTGTTAAACTCAGAAAACAAACTAATTACAATGATTTGCACTGCGAAGTAGCAAAGGGCGTTTTTTTTATCAATGTGTTAATGACATTATAGAGACCAAAAAGCTAATAAATTAACTAATTAAATGAGAAAATGATCTGTTGATTAATTGATTATGATGCAGCCCTAAGTCAGATAGGATATTCACCACATTAAGGAGGATCAAAACAAATACAAAACGATACAATAAAACCCATTCAGCATCATCAGCCAATTGGACGATAGGACTCACGTTTGACAGTGAGATCAGCGTATGAGGACACACCCACTCCACGCTCTGATTGGGCGATGCAGCGATAGTGTCCAGTGTCACCTTTGGTTGTATTCTCCACGTCGAAACTCGCCACGTAACGCCGCGAGTTCACTGGTTTGGTTTCCCTGACGACGGCCTGACGACCGGCCATGCCCTGACCACCAAAAACAGGAAATGCATCAGAGTAAAACCTAACAAATTATTAAAATCATATTGAAGTATGAAAGAAATACATCTGAGTACATTAAAACACTTTTCTGTTTTTCCCTCACTCTGTGTAGCTGTAAACACAACATTTATAAACACAGAAAAACAAACTGATAATTATTGATGAGTATTGAATAGCACTGATGAGTATCGATGAGCACTGACGAGTAATATTGAGCTTTGATGAATATTGATGAGCACTGATGAGTATTGATGAGCTTTGATGAGCATTGATTAGTAATGATGGGCATTGATGAGCACTGATGACTGCTTACCTGAAGGTAGAGCAGCAAGTTGCTCTGCGGTCGTCCGTTGACGGTGCAGTGAAATGTCCCCGTCTGTCCAGCATTCACCTCCACACCTTTAATGTGCAGGAAGTGAGGCGTGCTCACTGCAGACACACACACACACACGCGCACACACACACACACAGTAGCCAGAGGTCACACACTTATGACATCACCACTAGGCTGGTATCGCCACGGTAACGGCTAACCTTTTCACCCTATCTCTTGAGCCAGGTAGCAAAATAAACTCAGCGATCCAATCAGAAAATGGATCCTGGAGGATGCAGGTGTGTGTTTGTGTGTGTGTGTGTGTGTGTGTGTGTGTGTGTGTGTGATTTTGAGAACGTGGTTTCAATCAGTTTATTGGACAGTTTCGAGGCAAAACCGGGCAGAGAGAAAAAGTTCAGGTCAAGGATGTTTACTAGAGATGTTACAAACAAATTACACACACTCACTCACACAGCACAGTGGTTATGTGTGTGTTTTATGTTCATATAACAAAAACAACATCAAAAATGCAGGCAGGTAGATCAACAGACGGATGGATCAAAGTCCATGCTAATCAATTTATATTTTAATGAGCTCCCCTGTCTCCAAACAAACACACACACACACACACACACACACACACACACACACACACACACACACACACACACAGTGACCTTGATTCTTGATGCTAGCTCAACTTTTAACATCATTATCCAATTAAGCAGCCAAACCTCGTTAACCAATTAGGAGCCTGTTGTACAAGGGGGCAGGCTTTTATGCATTTGTGTATGTTTGTGTGTGTGTGTGTTTGTGTGTGTGTGTGTTTGTGTGCGTGTTTGTACTTACTGCACTGGTGTCCCTGCAGTGTGATGTCCTTGATGGCCAGAATCCCCTTCTGACCAGTGCTGACTGCCTCAAACACGACCTGGCACAAAGATCGATATCAGGATTATGGTTATAACCCCTGACTGGAGCAGTCGCCATGGCAGCAGTGGACATAATAATGGCATTAGTGCTGTTATTACCAAAGGGAATGGGGGGGGGTGATAAGTCTGAAAAGTGTTTATCCCATGTTAAAATCTGTTCGAAAAGTTAAGGACTAAAAGCAGCTTATGACTAAGTTACAGCACTGAGCTGAGACCAGGTCAAGACCAGTTTCCGGGACCTTCGCCCCACTGAAGAATCAGTCTGAAGGGGTTTTAGTCAAAGTAAAGGTAAAAGCTCTTCACAGACAAAGCAAACAATAGAAACTTTTGACCGTGGACCCCTGTTCTCCAGGAAGAGACTACTGGGGAAAATGTCGAAGCATCTGTACAAGTGAACAGTATGTTAAGATCTCAGTACATTACAATGGGAAGCGATATAACAACTAGACATATGGAAAATAATAGAAAGCTCAGAAGGCAGAAAATAAAGACAGATCTATCAATCTATAAAATAAATAAATTTTCCAACTTGAAGTCGGTTGTCCCCGGATGTAAGCGTCTGTGAGAGGCCTTAACATGAGAACTGGATAGGTTTGACCCCGTCCTGTGTGGATCTGTGTTCTGTGTTTTCTTACTGCTGGCTGATCAAAGTAGTTCTGATTATTATGCAATCATCTATAATCAGTCCCCATTTTCTTTGAGTCTTGTCAAATGAAAACCTGAGTGTGTGTCAGCTGTGTTAAATGATCCAGGTCCAGTCAAGTTCTGGTCCGCTGACAGAGCCTGATATTAGGGACCCGACTTCTCCATAGATGACTGACTCTGCTGTGACTCTGTTAATAGACAGACTCTACCAGACCCTCCACTGACCAGGGCTGGAAGAACTGACCCCAGGTCTGCAGTCACTTGGTGTGAAACTTTGGTGTTTAGACTAAAAAACAAAAAAAACAAAACCTGAACAAAAAAAACCCACACTGATCCGTGATCTGTGTCCTTTAGTTTACAGGTGCTTCAGGTGACTGGACCCCAGTTTACCTGCCGTCATAGTTTCACATCTGTTATTTCTTTCTTATGACTGTTTATAATAAAACTTTCTTTCTTTCTTTCTACAAGACAACTGTTTCCTGTTTGTGTCGTATAAATAAACCCACAGTATTTTATTCTGTTTCCAGTGATATCTGCACCTGAGTGTGTGTGTGTGTGTGTGTGTGTGTGTGTGTGTGTGTGTGTGTGCGCGCATGCGTATGTATGTATGTGTGTATATGTGTTGACATTCCAAGGTCTTATCGCCTCGGAAAACCAGCAGCACACACTTCCTGGTGGCGTCCAGAGACAGGAAGTTCTCCTCCCTCCCTCTGCAGTCTGAGGCGGAATTTCACTCTGCTCCCCCCTTTAATTCCTTTCAGCTCTGACTCCTCTTCCGTCCATTCTTCTTCTCTCCTTCCTGTTTCTCTGTTTGCTCACTGTTCTCTTTTTGCAGGTCTGTCTGTCCTTTCCTCTCACTCTTTTTTTAGGCACATTTTCAGTAGTATAAAAGAAAAATGAACAGTAGTTGAGTGGATCATGAATCATGAAGAGAGAAGACCATCAGACCCCCCCGCCCCCGTCTGTTTATATTGACGGAGCAGCTCCACCAGTGGATGGAAACAAAAGTTAATCTTTCTCAAAACTAAGTTAAAAGCTACATTGGAATGGGCAAACTTTCCCTCTCGTTAACTCCATCACTCTAACGAGGTGAATCTTCCGTTGCCATGGAGATGCAGCTAATTACCGACACCCGCTGTGATGATGGAACGGCTGTAATTGCAGCCTGTTCACAACCCACAACACCTATGTGTGTTGGTGTGTGTGTTCCTGTGTGTGATTGGCTGTATTGTTCTGAATCAGTCTCTCTTCTTCTGTGGTGAAAGCAGCCAGACGGTTCACTTTAGTCCCTACAGACACACACACACACAAACACACACACACTCACACACACTGACCTGCAGAGACAAATATTTGTGCTCAGACCGTGATGGTCTCTCAGAGAAACAGTGAAAACCAGGATGCAGCTGTTGAACTGTTGTGAATACAGAGTGGGACCCCAGCGCTGGCTCACGACAGCACCAACACAACAATCAGAGAACTTTACCCCAGCACCCAGGGATAGAAAAACCTGCCCTGACGATAGGCAGATTTGACCCAGTGACCCTGAGCTGAAGATAAACACCAACACTGGTGCTGGGGGCCATTAATCCAGGACTGATCTTCCAACAATAAATGCAGAATTTTATTAAAATGGAAAAAAACTAGAACTTCTGAATCAACAAAGACCGGAAGCATCAGAATAATAAGATACTGAGCTCAACATATTTGTGATAGATTTAACGAGAGTGAATGGAGTGTTAGCACATTATGGTTTATAATCTGTGAACTGAATGTTATCATGTAATGATGATATGGGCAGCTGATCAGTGTTGATGGATTCAGTCTGAACAGGTGACGGGTTTGGAAAAGAAGGTTCCTGTGGCAAGAGAAATTCACTTCCTGCTCCTGCTCTACACTTTGAGTGTGTGTTGAACCAATTAGCTGTAGCCCTCACATGGTTTAGAGATGACAGAGCTTTTAAAGCCACATAAAAGGGCCTTCTATATGTGTGTGTGGATGTGTGTGTGTGTGTGTGTGTGTATGTTGTTTCTTCCTGAAAGCTAATGACTAAGATAATGATGTCATGTTGTTTTATTCCAGGTTATTTTCAGAGAAGCTGTTCAGCCTGAACATCATGACTATTATCAAACATCTTGATTCTACATATCTGCAGACAAACTACAAGTACCTAAAGTATTACAGGTATCAGTAGAATGGTCTGGAACAGTCGCCCTGTTAGGGTCAAGTCTACGGGGACTTGACCTGTGTGTCAGTCCAGGTCTGAGGATTAGACCTGTAGAGGTTTCATTGCCATATGACCGATGTCAGATCAGCTTTTACCCATTAATGTTGACACAGAACAAAAGGACTCGTATCAGATCACTAATCTTGATTTCCTCCTAATGGTGGCTTAAGGGCAGGCTATGAAGGTGTGTGTTTGTGTGTTACCTGGTAATAATTAGGCCAGAAGGTGGACACAGCTAGCTCCACCCCCTTCCAGATGTGGTAGGCGGGGCCTGACGAGTTAAAGACCGGGACTCCCAGAGGACTGTTGTTTTCTGCAGGGAACACAAACACTGTCAACACACCGGAGAGCTCCACCTCCACGCAACACACCTGATATCGTACTGTAGTAATGTATTTTTGTGATCAGGTGTTTTAGTACTGAATCTGCTCTCTAGTAGTTGGTAGTACTGAGGTACCATGTTGCAGTATTTGTACCTTTGACATAGACGTTGAGCGTGGCAGGTGTGGCGCCCTCGCGGCCCCCTCCCTGGTAGAACAGGAAGCTGACACAGTGTGTGTCGTTCTCTTTGAGGGGTGGCAACAGCAGCTGAGCACGCTGACCGCCATGACGACCGGATGTGTTCACAAACAGGAAGGAGGAACCTGAGGACAGTAAATGATGCCTCATTAATGAACACACAAAAAAAAAAAAAAAAAGAGTGTGGTCATACACAGTGTGCAACAGAAAATTAAAACAGAGTAAAATCTTCCAGGCCTTGTTGTACCTATGTTGAACCTGTCTCACAGGCTTCATGTTGAGACGTCGATAAAAGATTTTCCTCAATGATATATATAATTTTTTAATCATCAAAATGAAACACAAAGACAAAGTCAGGATCAAATATAAAAAGTCCAGAATGGTTTATTATCTCTTTCCTTGTTTATTTTGATGTGGGGCAGCAGATTCTAAAACTTCACATTGAGAAAACTTAAAAAAAAATACCTTTAAAATTTAAGGAAGACGAACATTAATATACAAAACGTGTGAGTGCTTTGGCTCTCGGTCGCATGAAAACTCACTCGCCTGCTTCACAGATTTAATGGGAGCGAACAAGGCTTTAAAACCCTTCAGCATTAAGCTTTACCACAGTCCAATATATAAAGGTCAGAAACTGTGGAACCTGAATGAGTTTGCAGTGTAAACAGGCGCCGGGTCATAAACGTTTTCACTGACAGCTTCTGTTCTGTTTAGCTCATTTATGTGGAATAATGAGCATTTTAAAAAGATCAGGCTGAGATGTAAATTAATGTGTGTCTATGGGGACTGTATTTAATTAAAGTATAATACTTATCAATGAGAAAAGTCACAGCAGCCACAAAGACACATAAATCATCTCGGCGACATTAAAAGGAGATTAACACCAAAAGTGAATCGCTCATTAAATATGCTGATTTATGCAAATGTAATGGAACCATGTAAAAGTACATTAAGTTACGTATCAATATATGGATGGTTAATGTAGCGTTAATCATTTGTGAGTCAGGAGGGAGCAAAGTGTGCGATTGCTCCAGCAAATGCACCAACGAAGAAGAATGACACTGGTACCTAACAGGCTTCACAATAAAAGCACGTGATACGAGCAGGTAAAGATGACCAGATGGTAGTGTCAGATTTCAAAATAAAGGAGCAATAAAAGCCTTTAAAGAAAAGGCAAAATCATCAAATAAAAAGTAACTTGATGAAAAGTTGTTTACCAACTTATTACCAGAAGGGCAAGACAGACTAGAAAATTAAAGCATTTAAATAAAGAGCAAAAAAATGACATACAGACACCAGGAAAAAGATAAAAGGCGTTGCCAGAAACAAGAAATCCACGACTAACGCAAGAAGATTTTAAAATAAAAGACTCTCATCGGGATATTAGAACAGCAAATCCATAATTCATTGACACAGATGAAAAATAAACTCTGTGTGCGTGAACAAATCTCTCATTTTGTCGACAGTGAAAATCTATAATTGGCAGACTTCAGAATAAAAGCGGGGTGCTCGATTTAAAGCTTTGAAACTCAAACCCAAGCTTCCTTCTGTGTGTATGTGCGGTCTCATTAGTGCATGTTTGTGTGTCTGTGTCGTGATTACAGCTGTCAATCATCCAAGCTCTCTGGAGTCACTTTTCTTTATGTCTCTGTTTCTGTAGAATGAATCTAAAATGACTTTTTTTTAACTGTGTGTTTGAGGGGGTGAAGGGCATTTCCATGGTAACAGCAGTAGAGCAGTGACAGTGAACTATCGGTAGAACAGCTGTCAGTCACAGACTGAATCCCATTCATTACTGTTGAAGCTGTCTGTGTGTCTCTCTGTCTGTCTGTCTGTCTTTCTCTGTAGTTCTGTGTCTATTTAGATCGCCCACTCTCCACCTTCTACTCCTTTTTAAAATCAAGCTCTGTAGTTTTTACTGCCCTTCATTTATCTACCAGCTGCAGCGACTGGACACCAAACATGTGATGAGTTTATCAAATTAGTTACAGATGAAATAAAACAGTAAAACTGCTACTAACACATTAACACATAGATAATGATCCAGTCTTATTAAATATAAACTTTTAAACTCATTGGGGCCTTTTCCCTCTTTTAAGGAGACTTTTACATTTCCTGAGTGATATTTCCATTTTTATTTGCATTTAAAGTATTATGTATTACAGGATTTGAGTACTTCTTCCAGCACTACAACATAACAAAAAAGGCTAAAAGAATTTAAACAAACATCTGCACAACAAACTGTGCATACAATCACAGCACATAACTTAGAGAACATGTTAAAGAAAGCAAATCTGCTTTACTAAATCTAGTCGGAATGAATCTACATTAAAAAGCTCAGAAACTCTACTGTTCTCCTGCAAACCATGATCTTAAATGGGAAAGAAAAAGAAAAGATCTGGAAAATATCAAAGATGATACAAATAATTTCCAGTTATTATTATGAATCTTCAACTTCTCCAATAAGGTTCAACTCATTCTGATTCAGTTCCCTCTAAAACTGTCTCAGCTACAATGGCTGTTACAGCAATACAACAATTAGCTGAGTCGATAGACGGAAAATTAATCAGTAACTATTTTGATAATCAACTCATCGTCTGAGACACTTTCCTCAGGTTCTGATTCAGTTTTATTCAGTCATCAACCCAGAATCATGACTGTGGTCAACGGGGGCTCTGAGGAACTGTGAAGGAAATTTTTTAACCATATTCCTATCGAAATTTTTTCAACTCTAATCGGTAGAGTGATCAATAATGAACTCAATCACTAGTCACAGCCGCAGGTAAAACCAGGAAAAGCAAAGTGAATGTGACATTTAAAGCTGCAAAGGATTCACGTCTTATTAGCGATCGTTAGCGAACAGCAGACGGAGATATCAAAATCTGGTTTGTCACAGGAAAACAAACAGTGGCTCAGTCCACAGATCAATTTCATCTGAGGAGATTTTACTGTTATTTCATTTCCAGGTTACAAGTGTGTGTGTATGTGTGTGTGTGTGTATGTGTGTGAGCAGATCAATGGTCCTTGAGGAGAATCGATTAGAAAAACAAGAGTTTTAATCATGGCAGAGAAAAGGAGGAGGAGGAGATAAATGAGAGGAAAACGAGGAGGAGAGGATGAGTGAGCGAGGACGATAAATACTTGTGAAAAGAGTGAGAGGGAACAATACACACTGATGAGCTCCTTCATGAATCCGCATGTGGATGTGGACACATGCATTTACACTGTGTCTGCTACTGATTAACATTTGTCATATGAAGCCGAAAACAATTCATGGAAAATTAGTCTGCAGCTCGTTTTCGGTTCATTTCGCTGCTTTTTCGTCTGCTGTGTCGGTGAAACGAATCCTGGGGTTTTCATCGGTCCTTCAGAGAAAAACCTCTGAATCTAAAGATGGTTCTGATTTTTCACTGTTTTCTGACTTTGTGTGGAGGAAACTGTGAACTGATTGGAAAAATAAAGAGAATCATTGGTTACAGCTTCAGCAGCTCTCCAGTGTTCGTTCTTACGTTTTCATCCATTTCACTCGCAGACATCTGTTCATTTTCAGATGTGTTTTCATTTGGATTTTGTTTCCAACTCTTCGTTTTTATCTCCTCTCATGGCGTTTTTATTTTCAGTTTTAACTGATATTTCTCCGCATTCGTCTTTTTGTTCTCAGTTCTTAGTTTTCACTCATTTGGTTTAATTCACTAATTACTTTCAATTTTTTTGTGTCTATATCATCATTCATTCAGTCTCATTTGTTTTCTCTTCTTTGCGCTTTTTCACTTATCTATTATAAGTAGTGTCTCATCTGTTCATTTTTACATTTTCTTCATCCTTTCATTTGAATAAATCATCAACCCTTTGTGGATTTTTTTTTTACCTGATCTGATGAATCAGCTTCTTTTATCCACATCCTCATTTTTTTATTTCTTCTCATTTCTTATTTCTTCCTCCCGTTCCTTATTTCATCTTCTCGTTTTTATTTCTTCCTTTTTCATCATCATTTTTATTCTTTAATTTCTTCTTTTCCTTTCTTTCTTTTTTCTTCTTATTTCTTCTCCTCCTTTCTTATTTTTTTTTTCTTATTCTCGTTTCTTATTTCATTTTATTATTTATTCTTCTTCTGGTTTCTTGTTTCTTTCTGAACATCAGTATTTCCTCTCAGGACAACACAGTCACATTTCCGAGGATTGTCCCGACTGGTTTGGTCGTGTGTGTGTGTGTGTGTGTGTGTGTGTGTGTGTGTGTGTGTGTGTGTGTGTGTGTGTGTGTGTGTGTGTTAGTGTGCCAGCTGTTTCCTTAGCAACAGATGAATGTTATAGAACAAACAGCAGAGTGTGTGAGTCGTGTGTGTGTATGAAGATGTTTTTCAGCGGTGAAGTGGTCTGGTTTCAAATATATTTACTCCTGGTCAGGAATAAAACTGAAACCTCTGGAACAATCAGAATTTTCTGAGCCTTGTTCCTGACGTTCTACTTTCTCTCTCAGGCTCACCAAAGTTTTCCTGTTTTCAGGAACATTGATTTTCTCGTTACTCAAAGTTTTAGTTTTGTTTCACGTTTATCGGTCTTGTTACTGATGTGTCAGGGTTATTCTGGACTTTTCCTGATGTTCCAGGCTGTTTTCCCGACTTCTCAGGTTGACTGCAGGTGATTCAGATTTTGTTTCAATCCAGACTAAACTATACTCTTCCCAATAAAAATGCCCACACAGAGAGATCTGGAATAACTCTAGAACCAGGCTGCATGAAAACTCCTTTGGAATCCTGAGCATGTTAAAAATAAAACTGAAGACATTTACATTAAACCTCAAATTTCATTTTTCTTTACTGACAGTTCAACTTGAGGCAGAGATGGAATTCAACTTAACGCTGTTTAATTAACAACCAATCGAACGATTGAATCTCTGCCACTAACTCCACCGCCGATGTGTGAGGAGGCAGAAAAGGGTAAAAGCAGAACAACCCAACTGCTGGCATTTTACACACACAGACCTCGTTCATGTCTTGGCGTTTCTCCCTCTCGTTAACCTCCCGCCCCCCTCTCACTTGTTGGCCAATCAGAGACAATCCCTGCCATCTCTAAACCAATCATATCAGATCCAGCTCACACACAGACGGAGGGGGATAATTCTATTACTAGAGTTATATTGAGACGTGAGGAGAGGCAGCTGCAGCGTATTGAGGAGATTTACACAAATAACACGCACCCAGACACAGACACACACACACACACACACAAACATACACCTCCTTGTGTGTGTGTGTGTTAAAATGTCTGAAAACACAAACATCAAACTGTTTAACACGCAAGATGTAAAGGAGCAGTCCCAAATTCACTGAACAGTCATGTTTTATGTTGTCCTGCTGGTAATTAAAACTAATCCTGAGGGATTACATGTTCGTTACGAAACAGAGTACAACCCTAAAATTCACACCTCTATCATTAAATCCTGTGGTTGGTCAGTTTGCATTAACACCACAGATGAAGCCCCAGAGTCCACTTGCTGGTCTGGTTGACACAGAGGCCGGTGTTGAAATAGGCCTGGGCAGTCAGGGGGCCCTGGACCAGAGCCTGCTAAACTAGGCTAGCAGTTTCCCCCTGCTTCCAGCTTTGTACTAAGCTATGCTAACACATTCTGGACCTATGGTATCTCTATATACAGATATGAACCTGAACAGAAACAAGGATTTTAATGAAATGTCAGGGACGTTAAGATCAACCAGCCTGCCAATAGCGAACCAGCGTCTCAGTGTGACCTCTCCTCTGATTGGCTGGATTTGAGTTGCAGTCGCTCTGAGTGTTTAAACTCCCTGAACAAGGCTTGGACTGGTTTTGGCAGGAGGCTGATAGTGGCTTCATACAGACTGGACACACACACACACACACACACACACACACACACACACACACACACACACACACACACACACACACACACAAACAAACACAAACACAAACACAAACACAAACACAAACACTCTGAGCCATGTCATGTTCAAAGGCTGGGTGAATCTCCTGCATGCCGACACGCTGATAAACCTTTTAACACACTAATTATCCAAGACACACATACACACAACCAAACACACACTACACAAATACAGTATACTCTATTTTTTGTTATTTATCTGCCAAACAAAGTCCAAAACTTCAAACTCTCTCTCTTTCCTTCTGTGTCTCTCACCTTTATTCGACCTCTCTCACCTTTACACAGTGTTTACCTGTTGGCACGACTGCAGCTGTGTGTGTGTGTAATCTGTTTTCAAATTCAGTTTAAAGCCAAAATGTGTGTCTTTGTGTATTTGTTGTGTGTGTTTGTGTGTGTTGTTTACAGCAGTTTGTATTCTTTTTGAAAAGTGGTTTTGACCTCCAGGTCTCTTTGACACAGAAAGGCATTGTGGGAGTTATCACACAACAGAGAGAGAGAGTGAGAGAGAGAGAGAGAGAGTGTCTGTGTGTGTGTTGTGTATATATTTGCCTTCAAGCTTCACTGTGTGTGCGTGTGTGTGTTTACTGTGTGCAGCTGGCACTGAGCTGATAACAGCTCTATTAGAAATATTAATATACCCTGAACCCCACAGAGACACACACACTATATATATATATATACGCACACACACAAACGCACACATGTACACCAAAGACGTGTGTGTGTGTGTGTGTTCCCTCTGGTCATCCCTGATTGGAGCAAATCAATTAAAAGCCTGTGACCGAGGCATTTTATTGGCCGACAGCTGTGACTGACAGTTGGCGTCCTGCTCGCCTGAGGAACAAACAGAGACTGAAAAATAAAACGCGCAAGAGGAGTAAAGAAAAAGAAACATGGAACAACCAGAGAAGTTCAAGAGAACCTTCAAATGCCAAAGAAAAAGAACAGAGAAAGAACCACATGTGTACATGGTTGAGGAACAGGGAGAACTGCAGGAGATCCAGCAGGAGAACCAGATATCTTCATGAATGAAAAAAATAACATTTTCAAAATGTAACAGCGGTATAACCAGAGGTGTAAAAATACAGAACAACATGAAAACCACCTGTCTACAGCAGAGGAGAGTCATAGAACTAGCTGTCTGCATCTAAAGAACCGCAGTAGAACCTGTTGACGATTAGATAAATAGATAAGACTGAAAAAAGACCAGCAGTGGAACCTGCAAGAGAACACCACATTCTGGTAAATAAACACAAGGCAGTTGTAGTCGATGCAGCTGTCAGCAGGACTGATGTGGACCCTCTCCTAGTCCTTGGTCAGTGGACCAGCTGTTCAAGGGATTTGGAGGTCTGGAGTCCCTGGTATTTTATTCTGGTTAAAGGGTTCGGATCCATTCTGCAGCATCACTCATTTAACCAGTAATCTGGAACAGAAACGTCACTGACTTCATCTGTAAATTAACATTCTTTGTAACGTTGGAACATTCAGCCATCTTTGCGAGAACATTTAGCACTAATACCAGTCCACAAAACCAGAGTTTGTGTGCAACTAAATATAGCAGTGATGTAATGGCGTCTGCAGCAGCAGATGTGGTTTGGCCTCTGACACCAATATGACTGTCTGCAGTTTATTTTTAACCCTCAGCAGCCAGACCAAGGCCTTTACACAGACTCACCGACCGGCAGTAGGAACGGAGGAGCGGCGGTTGGACACGGCGAAGGAGCCGGCTGGGTTTAGTCACTGCGCTCACTCAGGACTGAGCTCCTCGTCCTGAGGCCAACTGCAGTAACGAACTGCTAACGAGTCAGTCGGTCAGAGGAAAATATGCACCGTCTGAGACTCTGTGAGAATGTGTTTGTGTGTGTGTGTGTGTGTTAGGCAGTAAAAGGTATTAGAGGAGATTACTGTTGTTCACACTGACAGCAGAGAGTGAGCGAGCACTACATGGTTCAGATTAGATTGAACTTGTACCATTTATAAGAACATTAAATGGAGCCTGCAATCACTGGTCAATCGATGCCTCGCTGCTGCTGCTGTGTGTGTGTGTGTGTGTGTGTGTGTTTGTGTGTGTGTGTGTGTGCGTGTGTGTACAGCTGCAGAATTAGAAAACAGTGGCTCTATCATCTCAGACCTGCTGCTTTCTCTGAGTGAAATCACAGACAGAACTACCATTTAAAAATTGTCTTCAGTAAAAAAAAGGCTGTGAAGCTCCGCTTGTGGGCAGGAGTAGAGTTTAAAGCCCTGCTATTTGTCCATGACCAAACTTGACCAAACGTAACCATGCGGAATTCTGAGCAAGCTGTGTTTATTTACTACCAAACCTCCCTCACTACCATAACTTTCGGTCAAAAAACTAGATAATTAAGGTGTAACTGGTCTCGTTGATTCATATTCGACAGCTTAAAGTGGATGCCGGGGGAAAGACAGAGGACATGATAACAGATTCTAAGAATTATGGGTACTGTAGTAGATGTCTTGAAAAACATCAGACGGGCTGTAGTCCATTCAGTCTGTCTTTTTGTTTTGAGTGGAGATTAACAATGTGAGTCCTTTTGGTTTCCTGATATTTTCTGGTCTTTGATGTTCAATTCTAGCATATTTTAGGAAAATATCAACTGCAGTCCAAAATAAAAATAAAGATTAATAATTTCATATGACCTGAAAAATATGTTGAGATTTTGCAGTATTTTATTTTAGCCCTGAGTTCTGTCTGCAGGTATTCCCCCAACAAGCTTCGCCAGTAAGATAAGACAGGGCCAAAATAAGTCCCTCGTCTTTTTATTCAGAGAAATTTTAATGTGAAAATCCCAATAAATGCCTCATCACGAATAAGATCAAAATGAAATTGAGACTAAAAGCAGGAAACTGATATAACCACGAGTGTTATCACTGACATTAGCAGTAGATGGCCTCAGGTCACTGGTCTGTACTGCTGAGCAGATACTATTACTACACTCTCAGATAAAGTATCAGCAGCTGCCTCCAGATCTGGACCTGGAACTGGAGTCCTGCTCCATCAGTCTCTCTCTCTCCCAGTCTGACTGCAGCTCACTTGCCCGGCTGTTCTGTGAGGAGGGTTAGTTAGATTTAATGCCCTGCCTCGCCCTGCTCACTGCTCCACATATCAGCCAGGAGAAGATCGAACTGTGTGTGTGTGAGTGTGTGTGTCCATCCGTTGGGAGAGAAGCTGTTTGCTCTGTGATTGCCTGGATTGGCTGCAATTAGTCACACACACACACACACACACACACACACACACACACACACACACACACACACACACACACACCTCCTCTTTTTTGGAAAAGAAAGGGGGTGACAACCTCTCCTCTTCTCTCTTGTTTCCCGTTTCCCTTTCCTCTCTCCTTCACATTTCTGTCTCATCTCTTTCCTTTGTTTCCTCTGCCCTCATTTCTTCCACTTTGCTTTCCTCCTCTCCTCTCTTCACCTTTCTTTCTTTCCTTTTCTCATTTCCTTCTTTATCTTCACTTGTGTTTCCTCCTCTACTTTTTTATGCCCTCCTCTCCTCCTATTTCCTCCCCTCTTATTTCCTTTTTTCTCTCCTCCTTTCCTCACTGGTTTCCTCATCTCTTGTTTCATACTTTCTGTTGCTCATTTCCTTTTTTTCTTTCCTATTTTATTCCCTACCATCCTCTTTTCTTTCCTTATCTCCTCTCTTCCTATTCTTGTTTGTTTCCCCCTCCTCCCCTCTCCTCCCCCATATAAATCACATTAAACAGGACAGTAACCACCTCCTCTGTGTGTCCTCGCTCAGCCTGTCTCTCACGTGATTGGCTCTGTGATTTAAGAGTACTGCATTCTCATTCGTCAGTGGCTTAACCTCCGTGAGCATGTGACAAACGATACACTCACACACTCAAGCACACACACACACACCCTCTGTCTTATCTCTGTGGTTCATTGTGAACTCTCGCTGTCTGTCCATAACTCAGAGGAGAAACTCTGGCAGGTCAATAGTAGATAACAGAGGCTACAGGAGGCTTTTTTCTCTCACGCTGCCTTCAGGTACAAGGCAGAGTGAGACTGAGAAGCTGCATTAGTGCATTAAAGGAATAATTAAGTCATTTATTACTGGGACCATTAGGGGTGGCGTTGGGGGTGACATTAGGCTAGCTTGCTCTACATCGTAGCATGAGCTGCCCCCCTAGAAATGTAACTACACATCCCAGCAAAGCAGACCACAGCAACGTGGAATGGAGAGACATAGATGAGTCTCTGGTATTGACCGACCTGCAGAGAATTATTGTCACAGGAATTTGCAGCAAAATTGAAACAAAAGCCTTCCATGGGGAAACAACAGAAAGTATTTCTGGTTTGAACTTCGGAGGACAGGGGTAGGTTCCCTGAGGATCTCCTTCGAACAAGAATCTGTAATAATGAGGGTGTTTGAAGGTGCTTCCAACTCTCAAAACAGACACATTTGACAGCTGGAGAGACAGACAGACGACAGACTGGTACCTGCAGGGATCCAGGGGGTGCTGGCAAGTCGGTCTCGGGTGTCTTCCTGCTCCCAGTCAAAATCGTCCTCTGTGGACTGGACCAGAGTACAGTCTGGAGACTGACCAGACAGACAGGCTGAAAGAGAGACAGACAGGAAGACAGACAGGAGGTGAGAAATTTATGCTCATGTTTGTTTTATTTTAGAGTCAGTTCTGAGAGTGAAGTGGATAAAGACAAATAAAATCATAGAGAAAGACAGTTAAACAGAGACGGTTGTCACAGAATCCACATCAAAAGTGAATCACGAGTGGTGCATATGCACTATTGAAGCTGTTGGTTTAATCTATTTTACACAGCCAGAGTGAGGACTCCAGGTCACATATATCTGTGTAAATGTCAAGGAAGGAACAATACACTTGTCAAAGACTTGTCTCCAATGTTGTCCAAAGTCCAGATGCCAAAGCAGCAACATACTACCATCAACATTCTGCTCCAGACCTAAGAAAACCTAGTTCATAATCACTAACATTAGTAATTATACTAGAACCTAAAAATTCAGTCCTGAAGCTAAGACTTTCTTGAATCTCTGCCACATGGCTTGATTCATTTGTTCAGACAAGGACAAAATGATTTAATATTGTTCTTTATTCAAAATTTCTGTTTTTTAACAAACACCACTAAGTCCACAGACCTTCACGGGTGTGGTTAGCTGACATCTGTAATAACACATTCCAGAGAGGACGGATGCTGCAGAGATCTTCAGACAGCAGAGTTTCCAGCTCAAATGTTAGAAATATGAATTCAGTGACTTCTATGGCTTCATGGGTGAAGAGCCGCTCTGCCACATCAGTAATCTGACATTAACATGATAAAAACCAGCGGACTTACATGATGATTAGAAAACCAGATCACTGCAAACTGAGAAGTCATATTTTCTTTTCTTTTTATTCCCAAAGCTTCAGGCATATTTTCCTTTGTTTTCTTAGTGTAACAGTGTTAAATGCAATTAAGGGACTTTGACCCTTTCCTTCTTTCTTGTTGGTCAGAAGAGAGAGAGTGCTGCTCTTAAACATATAATGTTCTTCAGACTCAGCCTGTTCCAGTTCATTACCATTTCCCAGCATTCCTCCCTGCTGGTTAATACACACACACACACACACACACACACACACACACACACACACACACACACACACACACACACACACACACAAATAATAGATGTAAACCCTCCTCTTTCCTCTGTGACTCAAAGATGTCTAAATCTGTTCATTCATAGCCTCACGCGTGCACACACACACAAACACACAGATTCTTTATGTGTGTGTGTGTAAATATATTTTGTGGCATCGGGGCTTTGACGCCTCGTCAGCCTCTTCACCGTAATGACTGTGTGTGTGTGTGTGTCTGTGTAGCTGTCATCTGAAAGCGTTGACATTAAATAGCTGGAAGGCTCATTTTCTTTCTTTGTAACAGAAGGCACATTAAATACACACACACACACACACACACACACACACACACACACACACACAAACTCGTCCCGCTGGGCAGTGTTAGCTCATCAACAGATACGAGACACAATCTGTTTAATCTGCTTCTATGAATTTGCATCTATATAACAAACTGAGCACACAGACACACACACAGAGTTACCCCCCCCCCCCCCCCCAGAGGAAAACACACAAAGCATCTCAACCTGTAGAGAGAGATCTCTGGGGCTCTGTCTCCTACACTGTGCTGCGTTTACTGTCCAACGTTGGACATTGGTGTCACAGTGTGTAACTTTATCCACCATGCGTTGTCCCCAAACTCCAACACCAGAGTTTCCACCCACACACGGCAGAGCTCTGCGTTTCATTGATACCAAAATTACAGTTGCATGACTCAACAACTGAGTGATGAAACAAAATGACGATGATCAGAAATGTGAGTTTACTGTGAACTATTGAGTTAACTGCTGAGTAAACAACATTATGAACTACTGAGTAAACTACCAAGTGAATTAATAAATAATCTACAGGGCAAACTTCTGAATAAACCACAGAATAAACTACTCAAGAAACTATTGAATGAAATGGAGTCAACTCCAGAGTAAACTACTAAGTAATTATTGAGTAAACTAAAGACTGCTAAAGAGGGAGTGAACTAGTGACTGTTATCTTCTACTTCAACAGCTTCTTTTCCTACTATGACTGCTACTACTATTTCTACCTCTATCATTACTACTTCTACTACTACAACTGCAACTGTGAGAGCTACTGCTGTTTGTGTGACACTTTTACTTAGTAATGTAAATATACTGCAGTACTGCCACATGTGTAGCAGTACTAGAGTACTAGAGTACTGGAATACTAGAGTACTACAGTACTTAAGTTACTAACAGAGTGAGTTACAGCTTTAACAACATCTCTATTCAGACTCTCTTTTTGTCTGTTGCTCTGCTCGTTTGCCCTTGTTCCATCAAGGAAAAACAAAAGGGGGGTGGTTGGTGATGGTGTTGGGGTGGGGGTTGGTGGGGTTTCAGAGG
Source organism: Istiophorus platypterus (assembly GCA_016859345.1). Taxonomy (NCBI): domain Eukaryota; kingdom Metazoa; phylum Chordata; class Actinopteri; order Istiophoriformes; family Istiophoridae; genus Istiophorus; species Istiophorus platypterus. Next base: position 20,982,316 of record CM029125.1, on the reverse strand, counting down.
GACCAGATTGTTGTCGGGGCGTTCTTCGTCTCGACTCGCCTCAACAGGAAATGAGAGAAGAAACAGACACACACACACACACGCACCTCCAGGGATCTGTTACACACACACACACACACACACACGTTTCCACAGTGTCATTCCGTCACATACCATACACTCTTTCTTTGTGTGTGTGCTGGCAGAGTGATGACAGGGAACACAAAACACACCCTGAGGACACACATACACACTTGCAATGCTCTGTGTGTGTGTATGTGTGTGTTTGTGTGTGTGTGCGTATACCAGCAGTAATTAATCATAATGTGCAGCTATTGATCGTCTGCCCTCTTTATTCTCCAGTCGCCTGATCAATAACTACAAGTCTTCTTCTCCTCTTTCTCCTAAAAATTGTAGCAGTTTTAACCCTTTACATCCGATATTGTCACAAAACAACACAAACAGACGACTTGTTTTTAACGTCAATATGTGTGTACTTCACAGTTCTGTGCATCAGTGACACACTGGGTGCTCGATCTATATATCTATCAGGATATAGAGAGGGATGGATGGACGGATGGATGGCTGCTGGAGACAAGATACAGTGTGCTTAAAAATAAACTGTAAAATGAGTGAGATAATGTAACAGACTGCTAAGTCAGAGTGTCAGTGTGACTCCAGGATTTTCCTGAACGTTTTCTCAGTAAAGTGCAGGATCGTCCAGGGAAGTTAAACAGAATCAACTGTGCAGTGAATATATGTAAAACACAGGAATCATTTACACAACAAACATCCACACGGTAACAGAATATAATTGTAACAGTGCATATTTGAATGGATCAATCAACAATTATTGTGACAATCGTTTAACTGTCAGTTCAATCATTTTCTGCTTGCAACTCCTACACTGTGAATATTTCCTGCGCTTCTCTTTTTTCTATAAGCTCTGATTTGCCTTCACTGGGAAACACTCAGTTTCCAACCTTGTGCAGCTCTTGCTCTCGTGTGGCTCGAATGATAAATGACTTCATTGGAAGCTTATTTTTGGACTGTCGGTGGGACAAAACAAGCTGTTTAATTACGTCACCTGAGGCTTAATAATTTAGTCCTGGAATTTCACAGACCGACAGTTAACTGAGGTAGTACATTGGTAAATCGGTACTTTACACATAAACACATGCCACACATAAAACTAAATTCTTGTCTGTTTAATGTTTCTTTCTTTCTTTTGCAAACTTAAAAAATTTAAAAGCTTTTAAAAGCACTTTGTCCAGTTTTCTGAATGATTAAACTGATTTTTATTTTGTGTTTTCACTGCTCTCAGACTAATGACTGCAACCGGCTACACACACAGTTGGTGTGTTCAGTGTGTGTTGTGATATCGGTGACATTATACATGCACACACACAGACACAGACACAGACACAGACACAGACACACACACACACACACACCTTGCTCTCTCTCTTGACCCCCAACAGGAAATGAGCATCACACACACACTTTCATTCATTCATGCCTCCCCTGTATGTTGGGGGCTGGGGGGTGGGGGTGGCTGTTGCCGTGGTTACCACGACCTCACTGAAACTCTAACGGTACGTGCGTGTCATGTTAACGCGTTTATGTTTTGGGAACCTCGCCAGAGAGAAATGTGAGCATGGGTCGTGACCTCTGACCTTTGAGAACTCAGAGGGAGGGTTGACAAGCTTAGGCACGCCTGGTGGCGTTGCCATGGAGATGGCCGTTTCCTGCAGATGTGGAGCTGTGTGTGTGTCTTGAAGTCAAGAAAATACACACACGCAATCACGCACGCACACACGCGCACACGCACACACGCACACACACACACACACACACACAAACACAGAGCTGAACATTATTTTATTTATGTTTGTCATGTTCAGGAATTTCTCTGAAACTTCACTTTCTGACTTTTTCTGCCTTTTTCTCCTTCGAGTATTTTGAGTTGCACTGCTGGACCTCAGGTGTCCAACAGCATGACTGCTTGAACAGGTCCAGAGACAGGCAGGTCCATACACTCAGCACAAAGAAATACACAAACAAATACAACAAACAAGAACCTAGAGAAACATAAAACTAGAAGACAAGCCCAGTTAAAGTAAAAGCCTTCTCTCACTGGCTGAGTTCCGCAAAAAGAAGACAAAGATGAAGACGGAGACAAAGAAACTGGACAAGGACAAACCCAAATCTAAAACCAAAGTAATTCCGACCCTGAAAAAAGGGGAAAACAGCAGATGATGAATCCAGAAAAAACAACTGGATCAAGAAATTCTGTGACGAAACGAGAGAAAAAGGAGACGAGACATGACGAACAGGATTTTAGAAGAAAAGCAGAAAAGAATCGGTTGAAGCAGTAAATAAATATAACAGGAACGAAATGAGAGAAAGAATCTGGAGGAAGAAACAAGACAAAGAGAGTAAAACGATAAAGTTAGATGATGAAGGATCTGGATGCCAGAGAACGGGGACCCAGGGAAAAACCACTTAGACCAAAGCAGGAACTGAAGAGGCCTGAAGTGGATGTGAAGTTGAGTTTCCGTCCCTGGCTCAGACTCCGACTCCCTCTGTCCCCATGGTGGTGAAATCTCCTCCATTAGAGTCCATCCACAGTCCACAGAGATCTGATAACATTTAGCTGATCTGCTGGTGGGCTGGATTAGACCTCTGCTGCTGCTGCTGGTCCCTGTTCCACTGTAATCTATTAACAGCCAGCCAATCATTCACACACACACACACACACACACACACACCGACACGCACTCTGATACGCACATGACACACACACCAACACACACACCGACACACTCTGCCCGACTGACATGGTGTCTGTTGGTCAGCTGGCTGAGCGCCTGGGTGGAGCTGCACTCGTCTTCTTTTCTTTTACAATCTCTGCCTCTCTTTTCACCCCCCACCCTCCCTCTCTCTCTCTCTCTCTCTCTCTCTCTCTCTCTGTTCCCGTCAGTCTCTCTAATGCTCTCTCACCCTCCCTCTCTCTGAAGTATGTGAGGCTGAATGAAACCATCTGGTGCTGATTAGGAAAATGACTGTGGTTTTCTCTGAGACTCCCTGTGCCTTTCCTTCCCCTCCCTCGCTCTCGGGCCGACTCTGCATCTCTGCTCGTCTCTGTGTCGCCTTCGCTTGCACTACGTGTTTTAATCTCTTTGTTTTTCCTTTCACTCAGTGCCGATTAACTGAACCTCAACGGCGAGCCCCCAGTCCCTCTGTCTTGAGACGATCTCAACTAAGTTTATTCAAACGGGATGACTGCATCCTCAACGTTTGGTTTGTGTGTGTGTGTGTGTGTGTGCCGACGTGCATTTGTATGTGAAGAGTTTACCAGTGTTGTGTGTTTATGCTGCGCAGTGTGACTGGACGTGAGGCCCGGGTGACTGCGGCCCCTGAAAATGCGTTCAGGCTGTGATTATTATTCTCTGCGCTCCAATTCAGGATTCAAAAATGGAGCCAAATCTCAGTTATTTATCTTGGGTCGAGCTGAAATAGCTCCTGGTGTTTTCAGAACTACAGCACCGTGCAGATCTGACCCGCTAGACCTCACGTTGATTATTATTACTGACATGAAGGATGCAGAGACTCAAGCTGCATCGATGAGTCGACCGACACAAAAGTTATCAGCGAGTTTTCATTTATTTTAAAGCAAAGGCAAAAAAAAAAGCCCCGGTTCCAGTTTCATAAATGAAAGATCGATTGATTGTCATAATCGTACCCGGTTTCAGTTTCCCTACATTTCATATCACAACAATAAACTAAGTATATGTAAAAACAGTGGACAGATCAATTCAAAACAAACAGTGCAGACACTGATCAGTATCTGAAATCACAAAGATGCTAAAAAGAACGAGCAGAGTTAAAGAAAAGCCTGTTTGGTCCTTTTGCTCTTTTTTGTAAAATGTGTTGTTATTCTGGTTTTTGCTGGATGCTGATGTGATATAAGAAAATAAAGAGCGTTTGAAGATTCAGACCTTCGCCGTCTCACACAGAGAGAGTCTTGTTGTTCGGTATTACCCAACACTGAGTGAGCAGCAGAATGTTAACTACTGTGCAAACACTCTCTCTGCGGGCTTCACTACATTTTCTCTGGGCGCAGGATACACAGAGAAAACATGTAGCCGCACTGATTATAGGATCACTGGGTTGAGTCATGTTTCACGCACACATCCGCAGAAACTACATTCCTGAACGACAGCAAAACTTGTAACGGAGGATCTGGAAACAAAGCATCTCACAGGGAAGAATCTAAATGTAAAATAATCTCTAGATGAATAATTAATGAAACAAACAAAGAACTAGACACTAAAGAATTTTAAGTATGAAATTTTGAAATAATAAAACATCCACAGAGAAATCAGACAGAGAAACGAAGTCAAAAACCAGACATAAGATCCCCTGCTCAAAGAGCAAAATTAGGCAGAATCCGGATGAAGAATCACGACAAAGCAAAAAAGCTGCCAAAAAATCTTGTTGAAGAATCTAAACAACAGGAAAAATCGAAAGAACCAGCAGAGAATATAAAGCTGAAGAACCGAGATAAAAAACCTAAACAAGGTGATGGAGAATGAAGAAGACAGTGGATCTGGATAGTTAATTCCAGAGGAATCATCCAGACCAGTAGAATCTAGAGGAATGACAAACCAAACCAAGAAAATACCAGAAGAGAGAAAATAAAGTAAATGAAAGAGATTTAGACGATGAAGGAATAAAAATACTGCAGCACCTGTCAGACTGGAGGCAGAGCTCTGTAGGTCAGTCTGGGGTTGGGTCAAAGGTCAAAGTGAACACACAAATTTGTTATGTTAGCCTCGTCACACACACACCAACAGAGTGTTCAGGTCAACGTCACACCTGTTGCTCTGCTTCCAGAGAAATTCCCTGGAATTCTGTCAGTCTCTGTTTCCATGGACACACACATGCTCACGCGCACGCACCTGCGTGCGCACACACACGCACGCACACACACGCACACACACGCACACACACGCACACCTGTCCACACACGGATCAGACAGGAACACGCTGTTCAGAGTCTTGCTCAAGGACCCTTCGACACAAGGATCAGGGATCAAACCATGGACTGAATCATTAATCCTCTGCCGTTCAGGCATCAGCTGCACACACATTCCAGGCGGATTTGTGTTTTCTTTATCTCCTTCAGGAGGTAGACACAAGTGTGTGTGTGTGTGTGTATGTGTGTGTGTGTGTGTGTGTGTGTGCACGCGCACACGTGCACACATCCAGGTGACACCTGCCCACATCTGCCGCTATCACTCTGATGCACAGGTGGAGGAAACACACCAGCCTTGCACCAGCACTGTGAGATGGCGAACATTAAAGAATTTACAAAAAAAATCAACAGATCCGTTTACTGAGGAAGGAATAAACACTTAAGCTTCAACCAACAAATACTCTCAGTTAATCTGCAGATTTTTTTGTAACTAATCAATTCATCATTTTAGAGGCTGGATCCAGGGGTTCGTTATGTTTATGTGAAAACCTACCCAAAGGTAAACACTTTTTCATTTTGCTGCCTCCTGGGTTAACTGACGAATTGTTTCAGTTTAATTGGGTTGAAACCTGATTTTCATTTTGAAAGAGATGGACGAAACCGAGCTGACTACTCTTTTAATACACAGACAGCTGGAGGAGCAGGGTAGAAGACGACAGAGATTACCAACACAAACACCTTGAAACCCTTTGTGTGAGTGTGTGTGTGAGTGCATGAGAGTATGTGTGTGTCAGAGAGATTAATTTAATCCCGATTTTGATCTTAAAGACCAAACTTGGAAAATGACACTCACTGTTTGACTCCATCTGTTGTTGTGTGTCACAGTTGTTCTTCAGGAAGCAGCCGTTTCCTCCTATCACACCCATGACCTAGAAACATGTCTGACTTATAATACACCCCTCCCTCCTCATGTCAATCTGTGAACCCCCCCCCCCCAAAAAAAAAAAAACACACATTATGTAGCATGTAGAGAGGGAGGGGAGGGTGAGGAAGAATCCTGTTCAGACTTCACCTTCATCACATCAGGTCTGCAAAGGCGTTGGGCCACCGGGGGGTTACAGTGCAATGATTACTAATTAATTATGAACTATGTACTAATTATTGATACATAAACTACACAAAGACGAAAAGTCAGACGTCAGACGTTTCCATTGACATGGACTGAAATTTCCCTCATCTATCAACAGGTTTCTGACACAGGCTGGTGTTGTCACGGTACCAGAATTACGACTTCGATGATATGTTGCGATACCGATGCTGAAATGATGCCACGAGTCCGTTCTCACTCATGATTATTTTTAAATCTACATGGAAAACTAGAAAAGTCAGCAGGCGAGTCACATTTTCTTCTTCAGTGTCTCCATGTCTGACGTGTTGGCTCCCTTGGTCTAGGTCTTGGTCTGGGTCTTTTTCCAGGACCAGGGTTAAAACAGATGTGTCAGAGGCTTTCATGGTGAGTGGAAGCCGAGCCCCCCCCACCCCCCCCCCCCATCCAGTCAAACTTCGATGCAACCCAGGAAATACAGCTCCTGTTAACATAGTCATTCTATAAGTAACAGTGCTACTAAAATGAGGTATAACACAGTTTACTGTCCAAAACTGCTACTTGTCAGGGGTTGTCCAACCCTGTGGGCCCCCCGTCAAAACACCCCCACCTCACCATGCGCTGTACGCTGAACCAGCAGTGATCAGCTCCTGTCTGCACTGTAGCCATGGATGTACAGACAACTGTCACTGATCACTGTGACTCTGAAGGAAACTTAAAAACAGCAAGATTCTGAATGGAGGTCTGGTTTCTAAGTGGATTTCTAGAGCTCTTATGGAGGGACATCAGAGATCATGACATCCTCAGGAAGTGAAAGTGACACTGAATCATATCAACATATGTTTCATGTCTGTGAGTCCAAGTCTGACTCAGTCAGGTAGATATTTAGGTTATGTTCAGCCTGTGTGTTACTGTGCGTCAAACTTCTTCAGGAAACAGCCTTTTCCTTCCTCTCTTTGTGTATCCATCACACACACACTCACACACACACACTGACCCAGATCATGTCTGAGATATAATGACCCCAACCCACCCCCAAGACCCCTCCCCGAACACAAACCAATTAACTGTGTGTAACCAGGCTTAAATAATGTGTGTGTTGTTATCTGCTGACAAACACCAGCCACTCTGTGTGTGTGTCTGTTTAGCTTTTGCGGTGATTAGCCTGACAGTTAGCTGTTAGCATGTGGTGATGCTAACACCCTGCCAAACCAAACCCTGAGAGGTGTTTGGACAAGACACGACAGGCAGGGGGCGGTGACATGTGCATCTCCCAGCAGCACCTGGGGCTCTGTGTGTGTGATTGGAAGTGACAGTGGACACACACACTATGACAGACAGCAGTGGTGGCATTTAGCTGGTGAGACACAGCGTGCGCACACACACACACACAGACACACACACAGACACACACACACACGAGGTAGCAGTGAGGATGAGACAAGATGGCAGCAAGATAAGTCAAATCGACAGGAAGGAAGGAGTGAGGGAGAGAAAAGAGGAGGTATAGAAGCAAAATGGAGCCAGAAAAAAAGGAATGAAAAAGGAAAGGGCGTAGAGAAGAAAATAAGTTTGTATGAAAATAGAAAGAAGGAAGAGGATAGAAGAAAGGTGAGCTGTAAATAAGGAGGTAGTTAAGGTAAAAGGAAATTAAAAAAAGACCTGAAACAAAGACGATGAAGAAGAAGATGGAGAAGGAGAGAAGAGAGAGAGAGAAAGATCAAAAAGCAAAGGTTAGGAAAGAAAAGAAAGTGCAGAGATAAAGGTAGAGGAGTAAAGTTAGTAATAAGAAGAAAATGAGTTAAAAACAGTAAAAGGAAAACTAAAAATTAAGGGGAAGAGGATGTAAAGAAGGAGAGAAGAAGGGGAAAGAAAAAAGGAGGTAAGATGGGGAAAGTAAACAAGGGCAAGAGATGAAGGAGGAGGTGGAGAAGCCATGAGGAAGTAGGGAAGGAAAGGAGGAGGTAGGGAAGAAAAAAAGAAGGAGGTTAGGGAAGGAGATGACCTCAGTTCTCATTGATGTCTATTATAAGAAACACTGATTAAAGACACACACACACACACACACACACACACACACACACACACACACACACACACACACACACACACACGCACACACACACACACACTCCTGCTGCTCTACTTTCAAGGGCATCAAACTCTCTATTTGTGTTTGTTATGAAGGAATGTGAAGTATGTTGGTGTGTATAAACATATATATACACACATATATATTTATTTACTGTGAATGTGTGTGATAGTGTGTGCGTATATCTGTGTGTGTGTGTGTGTGTGTGTTTGCGTGTGCGTGTGTGTGTGTGTGTGTGTGTGTTAACTGATCTCCAGCAGGAACACTAACAGGGCGCTAACAGCATTAGCATTAGCACAGCAAGCTAACTTGCCTCAGGCCAAACATGAATAATGCAGCAGTCAGCCCAGTGCCTCTGGGTGTGTGTGTGTGTGTGTGTCTGTTACAGTGTGTGTCTGTTACAGTGTGTCTGTTACAATGCATGCATGTGTTATAGTGTGTGTCTGTGTGTGTTGCTGTTGATGTGTGCATCACTGTTATCTGGCTGTACTTGAGGCTGTCTATATGACGGTATTAGAATAATATGCTAATTACTAATAATTACCCTGTAACATACACACACAGATTATCTCTCCCAGTCTCCCCCAATCCTCCCCCTTCCTCCATCTCCTACCTTTGGGCTCTGACTCCTCCTGGCAGAGATGAAGGGGAGGAGGAGGAGTGGGAAAAGGAGGAGGAGGAGGCATGCAGGACTTGACATGTCTGCACCACAGACAACAATTAGAAACAGCTGCCGGGAACCTCTTCAAACATTATAAAGTAATGTTGTCATGAACTCACGGAACTGCAGAACACTCCTGCAACTTAAAGTCTAAAAACTGTATCAACTCATCACAGGGAACAATTGACTGCAGGTTTAACAGGAACAACAGTGAAGTTCAATCAGCTACAGGAGGAAAAACAAGGACATGAGACTAAGATCAGCGAAGGTAACATACCAACTCGTGAACAGACACGAGCTTCATCTTTAGGTTATGATCTGAAACACTAAGGAAGAATCATTTTTTTTCTGCAAATCACCAAAACCACACAGCAACCAGGTTATGGTCATCTTCACCTGGTGTCCTAAATGTCAGGTGAACCTAAGACCTGGCTTCCGTAATCAGGGACAGGGATTGAAACTTGAACTTCTAGTGAGTCTGTTTCCTCTGCTGAACATTTGAATGGATGCTCAGGTTGGATGTTTGAGCCAAGATGAAGAGGAAGGAGGCTTCACATGAGAAAAACCAGAGGAGAAATCTACGATTGCACTGACAGGCAGACAGCAACATCTACGAGCTGCTGCTCCACAAATTCATTTCACTTCAATGCCCACAAAGGACTGACCACTGACTATCGTTGCCTGTCGCAGGGGCCAACTGCCGACCGAGATCAATCCAAACACATGTGATGTGCTCATGACAACGACAGGGACGGCAGCATTGCTAAAGCACATTAATCATCCAGCACACTGGTTTCTAAAACCAACCTTTAAGATTCAATCAGCAACAATAAAAACACAGCTGAAAATTACCATTTGAAAAGGTAAAAAGACAAAAATAGACAAACACAGAAAGACAAAAAAGCACAGAACTCTTCTTCTTTCCCATCAGTCCCAAAATCACACCCAATCAACAACAAGACAGAACCCATCAAACCTGCAGGAGTCTAAATGACCGACACCTGATGTTACCTAACACATTCAGATTCACATAAACTTCTGAGCTAAAACCACCAGTGGCTGCCGGTTGGCCTCCAGGGTGTGTCGCTGTGTGAGTGTTTCCGTGTGTCCACTGCCTGTCCTCATCAGTCAGAATGTCAACTCATAACCCACAGGACAACAGCTGTCACTCTGACTTTATGTCCTGTGCCAGGCTCCGCCTCCATCAATGTCCACAATGAGCCGGATCAGATCTGTCAGAACAAGTCCTTGTGGCATCTGATCTCTCTGCTCTTCAGAAAAATCTCTGCTGTCCAACTGTGAAGGGAAAAAAAATCTCTCTGATGTCCAACTGTGAAGGACACGAGTACTCAGGTGATCCGTATCAATATGAGAAGAGGGTGTTAGTGTTAGATTTGATTCTCCATTCTTGATTCCTGATCCTGATTTTTGTCAAACAGGAGTTACAAAAGAGGTCAAAATACATTAAAATCCAAAAAATCTTTGGGAGGTTCCAGGTGTTCTTTGACAAAAGGGATGGGTTCTTGGGGAGTCCTTAAGAAGTAACAAGAGTTCTCAAGAGGTCTGGACCAGTAGTTCAGAAGAAAATAGAGGAGTTCCCATAGAGTACTTAGAGAAGTTCTAAAGGTTCTTTGGGTCCTTGAAAATGGTCCCTGGAGAAAATTCACAGGGGCTGGAGGAGATTATAGCTGTTTCAAGAATGCTCATGGGGATTCTTATATTGTAGTCTATAAGTACCTGTTCTTGATTGAGGCAGTTCTGACCCCATGTCCTGGGAGTGAGTTCTAGCAGTCGAACATGAGATTGTAGCAGGGCTTGAGGGGCTTATGGTGGTTCTTTTGAAGGTTCTAGGGTTGCTTGATGAGATTCCAGTGTTATATGTGAACTTGAGGGCGTTTTAGTCCTACAGAAGTCCTAGGGGTACTTGAGGTGGTTACAGCAGTCCCTGACATGGTTCTAAGAGTGACATGAGGAGGTTCTGTGGATGCTTTAGGACAGTTTAGACTGCTTGAAAAAATTCAGGGGTTCTTAGGTGGGTTCTGGTAGTCAAGTGGTTATAGAGGTACTTGAGGTGGTTAGATTGGTTCTAGGGGTACTCAAAGAGGCTACAGTGGTACTCCAGATGGTTCTATGAATGCTTGAAGTGATTTGGGGTGAATACTCAAGGGTGTTGCAATTATGAAAGTTTCACAGGGCTCCATTCTAGGTCCTTACATCCTGTCTCTATAACTCAAAGGAAATAAGCATCTACCATTATAGTTACCGGACAGATGGAGAGACAGACAGACAGTCAGACAGACAGATATGTAAAAGAGGGTAAACTTTAATTAAAATCAGAATAATCCAGAGTCAACAGACATGTTTCTTAAAACTCTGCAGGGTCAGAAGAACAGAGGAGATTAGAGCAGATCATAAACCCAGAAACATGTCGGATTAGACTCTGTGTGTTCCAGATAAGAGCCAAGGTAATCAAAGAAAATAAAAGAAAGATCTGTGGCTCTTAATCTTTTCTCTCTTTCTTCCAGGAACCATTTCCCTTCCTCTGACACTGACATCAGTATCATAGGATTGTGTGATTGTTGCTGATGCATGTGGAGAAAGATGAATATTAATCTTCAGTAATAAGGAGAAATGCCCTGAGCTGATGCAGAGTGTCAGATCCTGTCTGAGGTGTGTTCACCGTCCTCATCGAAAGACCGTTTTTGAGGTAGAAGACACCGCCTTCTGCAAGGCCAATGTACAGCGAGAGTGTTTCTGTAGTTCAACAACTCTAATGGAGTGAAACGTCTCCTCTAATGAACTGTCCACTGATTTCACATCACATTCTCCAGATAAACCTTCATTGATATCAGATCAATAATTCAAACCAGTCAACTTCATAGTTTTGAATCTGGCCATTTGGTGTTTAGATCATCATGAAAAATAAGTTGTCAGATATCAAAGGACTTCAGGATCAGGATCAGAGTCAAAGAAACCTGATCAGGATGCCCCTGGTGATCAGAAAAACTGCATAAATCACAACTACACTGATTCATTTGACAAAATGCTTAACGACTAATCATAGAACTGTCAGAATAACAGCAGATCTGTGATTACTGACAGCTGAAGAAAGAGGAAGAGGAGCAAAAGTGGAGAGTAAGGAGAAGAAGACAAACAAAGTGAGGAAGACGAGTAAGTAAAAAGACAAAGTGAAGCAGTAAAAGACAGAGACATTTAGAGGACTTTTTCTGTCTTGCTGAGTCATCATAAATCTGAGAGGGTTTCAGTGTGTGCGCGTCAGTAATCAATACAGCAGCAGAAAGTCTTCTCAGGTGTCGACTTTTCCCGAAACTCACTAAATTTATCCGTTAACATTAACTTCAATGAGCTTTATTGTTAAAAACACAACCACTGCTATGGACAGTGCTAGAAGAAGCACTCACATCTTGTACTTAGATAAAAGTGCAAAAGTACTGGCAGCAACATGAACCTAAAGCAACAAAGGTAAAAGTGCTTGTCATGCAAAATGGCAGGTGCACAGACCTTAACCTTAAACTGATATTTCAGCACAAACATGGACAGATTACGAGATACAGGCCCCCTGGACACAGATATGTAAAAGGCCCCCAATCTCCTATACAAGAGCAAGACCCCCACACTAAAGTAGACACTATGTGTGGTCACAGTATGGCTCTTCACTGTGTCTCTCTTTGTGGTTGTTTTGTGGTCATCCTCAAACAGAGACTCTGGACCAGGGGCCCCCTAAGACCTTGGGCCCAAAAGGATAAAACAGATCACATAATATGTATAAGATGCTCTAAGATATGCAAATCAGTTCATTTTGAATGGACAATTAGAGTGAATCAAAATCATAAAAACACTGCAAACCAAGCACTGCTCGCAAATCCTTCCCTTAAAACTACTAAAAAACGATAATAATTTTTTTTTTGGGGGGGGGGGCTGTCAACTTATCAAACTCCACAGAGAAATCCGAGGATTTCCAGGCAAAAAAATTGCAAGACAATTAACCCAAAAACTATTGGACGACACGAACATGAACAAAGAGTGGTGTAAATGTCAAGGATGACACCTCCAGCTGATGAAGAGCGAGAGAGAGAGTCTGCATCTCACTCTCTGTAACCCCCCTCTTCACCCCCCTCACCCAAGAATACAGAAGGTCATCTCTAACCTCCAGCAGAGAGAGAGGGGGAGATCATTCAGGCTGGCACAGGCTGAAAAGGTCTTCTCCCTCAGGACCTACTCACAATACAACACAATATAAAACACACACGAATACACATTAATATGCACAGTAACGCTTAGTAACAGTAAGTTACAGCAGGTATAAGGCCGTTTGGCTTCAGAGGATCAGAGATACCAAAGAAAAGTCAAAATATGGCTGCAAAGAACACAGCAAGATTTATGGGATGAGATGAGATGAAAGAAGACGAGTCCAGAGGAGATGGATGAGGCTGAAGTTCAGTGAGAAGAGACTAGAAAGAACATGATGATGTGATGTTATCAATAACTAGTCCTTTAATTAATTAATGATTAGGCAACTGTTTTGATAGTTGATAGTTGAAATAAGACATTAAGCAAGACGAGGTAACTTGACCTGCGAGAAAAGGACGAGATGAGATGAGGATGGATGAGATAAGGGAAGAGGTGAAATAAAACAAGTTGGGACAAGAAATCAAATGATAAAACACAAGTGAGGAAGAGATTTAACAGTAAAAAATAACTGTAACATCATGAACCGAGACTGAAGAGTCGAACCATGAAACACACACACTCTAAAACTTCTCCCCTCTCTCTCTTTTGCCTGCAGCTTCCTTATGGCACACGACTGCTAATGCAATTGTGATGGGAGTCAGGCCCGGGGGCAATTAACCCCCCTGCTTAAAATTGTTTTTCTCCATACAGACTGTCTCACTGCTCTTTATTTTCTTGATGATGAAGATGACGATATGATGATGGTGACTATGATGATATCTATGATGACGATGATGATGAAGAAGATGGTAAAGAAGATGGTGAAATTTGCACCCTTTGTTTTTTCTTTTTTCACTGAGTTAGCTTTACTCACCAACAGTTTTTATTTATGCTCTTTTAAATCTGATGATTTCATGACTCTTGAAACCTGCCAAAAATAAAGATTAGCTTTTGTTTTTTATTTTTGCTTTTGCACGTCTTACTGACAATTTTTAATAATTAATGCACTTAATACCGTTTCCAACATACAGTTCTAAGCTCATTGTCTTTTACTGTTTTAAGCTTGTAAATTTAATTTCTTCTTATCTTCTGTGGGCAAGCTGCTGCGTAAAACTGCCCTTGTGGGGATAAATAAAGCTTTGACTGCACTTTCAGTTTGTTTCACTTGTAAGATAATGAGGTTTTTAGGTCTCAGTCAGAGATAATGATGAATGGATGAGAAGGGACAATAAATGATAGATTTAAGGAGCAACGTTCAGACATTTCTAGTCAAGTGTTTCCAGTGGAAACATTGATGTCTCTTTTATTTTTTGCTTAGGTCATACAGCCTTTAACTGAAACAGTAAAACAGTATTCAGTTCAGTTGCTTTATATCTTAAACTGTCATTATACACAGACAACGCGTACGTAAATATCAGCACTAGCTCTTACCAGGATTCCTGATGAATTTAGTCAAATAAATGAGAGTAGATCCTTCGCCTGCCACCTAGAAACAGTGGTGACATGTTTCTCTGAGCATTTTGTCCCGGTTTGCTTATAATGATTCTAAATTTGTTTCTGAGGGCAGTAGAAATGCTCCCCACTTATATTCCATGAATACTGATAAATTGAATTTTTCTTACTTTGTGTATTTTTGACCGTTATGCCAAACAACTAAGCAAATTATTTGTATGTGAAAACTCACTTTGAAATAAACCTGTTTCAATTTCTTATTCTGAAATTACAAATTGTATTTCATTCAGCTGTTGGTTTTCATAACAGAGATTTGTCTGTTGCAATGTGAAACCTTCATTATCGTGTCGGGTGTTTGGCTGTCGGGAGAAATTATGCAGTATGGTGGAGATTATGTGATTTTTGTTCTGTTTTTGTTATGCTGGCTGGGATGATGTCTGAGAAATGTCTTTATCAGTTTTGTATGTGCATATATGGGAGCAGCATTTTATTTGATTGTATTTGCTGCTCTGGAGAAATGTTCAGTTTTGTTATTTCAAGTTAGGAGAAAGTATCAAACGTTAGAGGACAAGTCAGGTCAAATAAAAGTTGTTTCACCTAGAAATGAATAAGAAAATCAGGAACTATCAGCTGGAATAACCAATCTCTCTCTCTCTCACTCTCTCTCTCTCTCTCTCTCTCTCTCACTCTCTCACTCTCTCACACCCCTCTTAACCTCCATCAATCCCAAAGGTGTTTCTTAGTTTCCCGCGGTTACGCTCTGACACACATACAGCCAATCATTAATCAGTCTGGTGGCATATTAAGAGTCTGCACCCACCCGAGGACACACACATTAGCCCACACATGTTCACACGCACACACGCGCGCGCACACACACACACACACACAGTGACCCAGAAACTTGTCCTCAGAACAAAGATGGTTCAGAAAGCAGGAGGTCACACGCACTGAGCGTACTCGGCTGCCAGCAGTGCCCGTGTTTACTTGTCAGTGAAGGCACCAACAGAAAAGGACCGAGGAATGTAAACGCTACCTACATCCGGACTGATGCCTTCACTGGCCATTATAAAATCTCACGGCTTGGAGCCCTGCACATACCTGTGACTCACTTGTTAACCTGCCCGCACCTGCTGCTCATCTGTAGGCCTCTTATTCTGAGTCGAGCCACTTAAACCTTATTCAGCCAAAAACTTGGAGTGTTACATCTGGATGAAACTACAGGCCCTCAACAGACCTTTAATTTGTCCTTCATTACCCTGAAAACTCAGCAAACACTTGAATCTATATCCACGTTTTCTTTTGAAAATCCACTTAGCGAAGAAACTCAGTGGGTTTTAACAGGACGTCACCTTTCACTTTCATTTACATTCAGTGTAAATACGTAATATACAAGTCCATTCATCCAGACCTTATTATAAAAAGAGAGCAAATTAAAACTATGAATTTCCTACTTAACTGAGCTGGTTTTAAAGAACAGCCATTGTGTCGTTGGTGGAATGGTGCAGGTAACCCATTAAAATAACTCTTGACCAAGACAGGTGTTACACATCAGGCTTATCTGCATAATAAAGTCCTCAGAAGTCTTTTTGTGTGTCTCACATTTCTGGATGTCTGCAGGGGAGTCCTGCACCTTCCAAACATGAACTATGACGGCTTTTAATGGTGCTACACATTTACCACATATATACTTTTTTAAAGTTTTTCTCAACATTTGTGATGATACTAACCAGAAGGATGGTGGAACCTTTGAAGAACCACAGGATATTTGCTCATGAATGATTGGTTCTCAGATACATTTCTGGTTTTAAACCTTTTTTTTACATCAGCTTGAAGTTTTTGTGTCCAACTTGTTTTTCTTCGGAGAAAACAAATCAGACAGAAATGATTATTGAAAGCAGAGAAGAGCTTTAAGATATGACTATTGAGTCAGTTTGGAATCCAGAATCCAGAACCTGGTTCTACAGATGGACAAGTCATAGAATGGCAGTGAGGAGAAGAAGAATGACAACACTGATCTGATTTAACCAGCTTTGATGAAACTTGGTCTATATTTATGAAACTTTACATCTCTTCAGTCAGTTCCTGGTCCGACTGATATTCAACCAGTTCAGGTTAAAACACCAGTGAGGTCAGAGTCCATAGGTGGACTGGACTGGACTCTGCTGATTGGTCAGCGGTTTTTGTGTTTATTTCAACTTGGTTCAGAGAAACACCTGCTTCAAACTGTAAACGACTGAATCCAGCTCAGCTCAGTGCCGCCGAGCCCGAAACATGATTAATATTTAAACACACACACACACACACACACACACACACACACACACACACACACACACACACACACACACACACACACACACACTCATATTAGCTGCATATGAATATTTACTGTAGTAATTTAGGTTAAATAGCAGCTTTTGGGCCTGAAGTCCCTGAAGGCTGTAATCACACACACACACACACACACACACACACACACACACACACACACACACACACACACACGCACACACACACCAGGAAAGTGTGTGTGTGTATTTGTGTTATATGTTAGCTGGAAGCACTTTTCAGATCATTATCATAATGATTATGATAGAAGAAGAGAAAGCGTTAAAATCCTAATAAAATATTTATCCTCCCTCCCTTTAGTCTCAGTTGGCACTGAACAGACAGATAGGTAGAGAAACAGGTAGAGAGACAGACAGGTGGAGAGAGAGACGGGTAGAGAGACAGATTCATGTATTAAAGCTTGTAGCAGTCAGACTCTCAAATATGAATCCTAATATTAAAGTAATAATAATGATCTACTATTCACAGGAAGATGTTTAGAGAAGAAAGCAATGCTTGAAGCTATTGTGATCGCCCCACAGTCTCAACAGCCCCTGAACAAAACACTGACAAAAAAGAAAAAAAAAGAGGGGAAAAAGAAAAAGACAAGTTTAAATAGCTGGAGCAGTGTTACATCTGGATGAAACTACAGGCCCTGAACAGATCTTTAATTTGTCCTTCATTCTCCTGAAGACTCAGCAAACACTTGAATCTATATCCACGTTCTCTTTTGAAAATCCACTTAGTGAAGAAACTTAGTGGGTTTTAACAGGACGTCACCTTCCCTTTCATTTACATTTAGTGTAAATATGTGACGAGTCCATTCACCCAGACTTTATTATAAAAACGGAGGGAAAAAAAGTGTTCCATCAACGTCCGCCTTACCTGAGGCTGTTGAACTATTTGTTTATCCATAAATTAATCCATGAAAATCCCACTGGCTCTATCATCATTAATGAGAAAATGATATTGTTGATGGAGGGTCAGAGTTCAGAACAGCTGCTAGCCAAGAATCTGGGAATGGTTTTTTGATCCGACTCTCACCTTCCAGCTTCACATCATGTCTAATCACAGGATCTGCCTCTTTCATCTGCACAACTTCAACAACACATGCCTGTTTCATCCAGTTCACACACCGCATCCTGCAGTAATATGCTTTTCTTTGGCCGAACCGTGATGCCGACAAAAAGGTCGGCAGAGTCTTCACACGATCTGACAAGTCTGATCATACAACACCTGAGCTCAGGTGTTTGTGTGGAAACCGTCGCAGGATCCTCCCTCTGACCCACAAGGCTTGCAGCAGGTTCCTCGGTTCAGTGGCTCCAGTCTCATTCCTCCGTTTCATTCCTTTCAGAGGACAAAGCAGTGAACGCAACAACAACACAATCACAGGCTCGTCACAGCCAAACACACCTCTCACAATAAACACCGTCACTTTGCACAGTTCGGAAATACGATTCAGAACCACTGTGAAAAGCCTCTGCAGGGTCCCCACAGGTATACAAGTCCAACATGGTTGTGTGTTAAACTGACATGTTTTTAAATTTGCTGATCAGGCAGATTATACTCATAACAAACACACACTCAACACACACTAATCCCTGTCTCATTAGTTCACTCTGTCTCTCACACACACACAGCTTCAAACAATAATCCTATGAATATGATCAGGGATTTGGGCCACAACCCTAATCAGACTGACATCTCTGGACAAGGATTAAACACACACTCACACTCACACACTCTGTGTGTGTATGTGTGTTGTAATCTTTTGCTGACGGTACTTTATAATCTGATGTTGGAGAAATAATTTGGTTAATCTGAAGATCGACGTCTTGCTTTAACGAACAAACTGCCAGCTGCTGGGGAGACGCTCTGTTACCTTGACGATGCTGTGTTCTGGTGGGCAAGGCCTCAAAAGTTCATGGCTGTTCGCTTTACTCACATCTGACAATTTTGGGCTTTTTGTTTGAAAAAAGCCTAAAAGAATATTCTCTTATAAAATGGCTGCCGACCAGCTGACCAGCCCATGTCACCGTAATTAGTCATTCGCACAACAGATTTTAATCAATAATCAATGGTATCATACGACTATGATACAGACAAATAGATTTAGTATAAGGTTTTATTTTATAGGATTTTACCAGCTCAGTTTTCTTGCTTTTGTCCCTCTGCTCTGACATTATTTCTAGCATCGAAAAACTGGATTTTCACTTGTGTGGGAAATAGGAAAACTCATTACTGTGTTTCCATGTTTGTGAGTGTGACCTCTTATTAAACTGTCCTGTGGTGAGTTCAGGGCCCGGGGAGAGATTTGGATCTCAGTGACAGAGCTCAGAGCTGACACCAGCCCCCCTCTGTGAGCTCTCAGAAACACAAATCCTCCTCCACAGCTTCTATCTCATCTCTCATGTTAAACAAAAGGAGTCTTAATCCGGCCTCCTTTAATCCCCGTTGGGTTTGCAGACGCTGCGTCTGAAGGCGGCATATTAATCCCAGAGGCCACCGGGGCCGATCATGGTGTCTCAGCCCGCCAGGGATCCTTTCTCCGACGGCTTTAATCCAACCCGGACCGACCACGAACACAGAGGAAGTCCTGCGTTCTGAAGCTGAAAACTGGAACTTTCCTCCTTCTGTTGCTGCAGATAATTCAATGCTCTGATGTGGATTTGTGGGGAGATTAAAGCCAACAAAGATTTATGCATTTTTTAAATTACTGAAATACAAACATGAAGCATGGAACTGCAGGCGGTAGGTAAGCGTGGAGAAGGAGAACTATAATAAGAAAAGCAGAGAGTAAATACAGGAACAGATTAGATGCATGTTTTATTCATTTTTTTGTTGCTGCAACATAAATAACGTCACGTGTGGAGAATGTAGAGAGGAAGAGGTCAATGATCACAGAGTTGCCTTGGACGCTGTGTTCAGACCGTTTCTGATCACCTGAGAGGGTCAAATAAGAAATTAAGATTTTAACTTAGAAGGAAAGGAGGAGGATCAGCAGAAAATATCTTTAGCTGTGGCTTTGGCTCAGCTACCGCGAAAGCTAAACCCCAGAGAAGAAGAACTTGGCGTTTTTTTCCTCGTCGCCTGAAACATTTCAAAAAACCAAATTCAATATTTCCAACATTCTCGTCTGATTTTCTGCCTTTAGATAAACGTTGTTTGTCCAGTGAACAAAGAAGATTTGGAAGAAGTGCAGTGCACTGCAAACACACAGCAACACACACTGCAACACACAATAAAACCCACTGCAACACACAATGCAATACCCTAAAACGCTCACTGCAACACACAGCAACACAAAAAAATACACTGCAGCACACACCAAAAAAACAATGAAACACATGGCAACACAAATTAAAACACTCACTGCAATACACAGCAACACACACTGCAACACACAAAAAAACACTAACACACTGCAACACAGTAAAACACACACTGTAACACACTGTAACACACAATAAATCACACACCGCAATACAAAGTAAAACACAAACTGCAACATACAATGGACCCACTGCAGCACACAATAAAACACACACTGCAACACACAGTAAAACCCATTGCGAGACACACTGCAACACACTGACAGGCTCAGTTTGACCACACACTGCTGAGAATCCTAACACTGTTAAAGGTTACTCTGTGTGTGTGTATGTGTGTGTGTGTGTGTAGCAGCAGAAAGTCTAAATTGGCTTAAGAATCTGCCTGAGAACAGAAAGAAAGTCATATGATTGCCTTCACACACACACACACACACACACACACACACACACACACACACACACACACACACACACACACACACACACACACACACACACACACACACACACACTCACTCACACAGACAGACAGACACACACACACAAAGTTCTATGAGTTCATTTTGTATCCAAACTGTTTAAAATTGAGTCGGATATTAAAACTACAGGAAACATGATTCTAACAAACGCAACAAATCCTCAAAATGTCCTTTAGAAGGACTACCAGACGTTTGTATGATGTAGAGCTCTGACCTCTATACAGTTTCCAACATTTATTTTGAAAGGGCAACACACCGACAGCACACACCGCAAACGAAACAGCTTCAGCCACGGTTTTCAAAGAAAACAACATTTTCAGACACAGATTCTGATGCTGGGAAGATGGCAGCCAAAGAACTGGATAAATTAAAATGCAGGAGCACCCGCTCCACCAGCTGTTTACCAGCTCATGTTCACAGAGCAGCAGAGGAAACAAGACTTAACTCCATTATTTTCACCATTTCCTGGGAACTCAGGTAAAATTTGAGTCACATTTGGACAGAGACTTGACCCATGACCAAAAGAGGTGACGCTGCTGGAGCAGAGCAGATGTGTTGACTAAAAAAACTGAATGGACAATCACTGAATGAGACCAGACACCAAAGACCAAGATTGTTCTGGAGAGAGAAGAAGGAAGGAAGGAAGGAAGGAAGGAAGGAAGGGAGGGAGAGAGGAAGGAAAGGAAGGCAGCAAGGAAGGAAGGAAGTCTCTGAGGTTTGAGGAGAGATAATTAACTCACCGAGGACTAAACACGCACTCACACACCTGATTTAACACAGTGTGTTTAATCTGTGAGCTTCATTAAAACCCTGACGAGACAGAACAAAGAGCTGACTGCACCTGAACACACAAACACACACACACACACACACAGGAGGAAAAGGTAAAGTCCTGAATCAGCGACAGTCCTGAACCTGGACACACCAGGTCATCAGGGAGTGGGTGTGTGGTGTGTGGTGTGTGTGTCGCTGAGTTAACAGTAGTGCTCTAATTACAGACCCTCCTGTCTCTGTCTCTGCTTTAGTTCTCATGTTTCGGTCTCGGCTGCTCTTTAAAAGGTCCATTCCGATAAAAATTGGCAACAATGGCAACAACTATTTCAATAATCAATAAATTTTCCATCACAAATAATTTTTTTCCAGCTATTTCAAACTTTTTTTTGATGTCACCGATTTCCAACCTGGGGGTCGGGGCCCCTTCTGTGTGTCATTGGATAAATCTGGGGGGGTTCATCAGATGCATCATGGGAAAGGTCCTGTCAGCATCTTGATGGACGGTTTAAAAACTAACAATGAAAATGCAGAGCTATCGTCTTCTTCCACTTTTCTTCTCTGGTCAACATGGGGCCTGCACACCCTTTAGGATTTTCACAACTTCAGCACCTGTCTTGTGCCCCTGATCAAAGTGACTGTTAATATTTCCAACTGGAAAGTCAGTCAAACCACATCTAAGTGAATATTCACCTTTGGGAGGGTGGAAGTGAGACTTAAAAAATAACTTAAAAAATTAATCAATTAACTCGAAATTGTGTTCAGTTAATTATATGTTGGTTGATTAATTAACTATCGCTTACAAATGGATCCAGTGTCTAGAAAAGCCCTCTTCAATCTGCACAACATTGTGAAGATTAGACACATCCTGTCTCAAAATGACGCATACATCTTACTTCTAGTTTGATTATTGTAACTCATTATCATCAGACTTTCCCAATAAAACATTAAATAGTCTCCAGACTCCAGGCTGCTGCGAGAGTATTGACAAGAATCAGAAAGAGAGATCATATATCTCCTGTGTTAGCTTCTCTGCATTGGCTCCCTGTGAAATCCAGAATATAACTTAAAATCCTCCTCCTCACCTACAAAGACCTTAATGATAGGGCACCAACCTATGTCAAAGAGCTCATAGAACCTTACTATCCTAGTAGAACACTTCACTCCAAGAACACAGGCCTACTTTTGGTTCCTAGAGTCTCCAACAGTAGAACAGGAGGCAGAACCTACAGTTATCAGGATCCTCTGCTGTGGAACCATCTTCCAGTTTGGGTCCAGGAGACAGAGGAGGCTTAGAACTGGCTCAGGATCAACTTGAACCATCCCCTTGATTGCTGCTATAGGCCTAGACTGCCAGGGGACTTTCCATGATTCAAAAGGCTCTTCTTCCCTCTTTCTTTCTCTCTTTCTTTCTCTCTCTCTTTCTCTCTCTCTCTCTCTCTCTCTCTCTCTCTCTCTCTCTGTGTCCTCATTCTGCAGGTCTCTGACTCTGGGGCTGCAGGATCCAGATCTGCCACCACTGATCAGCACTCATCATCATCTTAATTTATTTTTATTATCATTATTACTATTATCATCACTACAACAACCAGTCTGACGGAGCCTAAACAAAACACTATCTACAGCTGTTACAGGTCATGTTTGCTGTGATTTGGTCAAACTGAACTGAACTGATTTTCAGCTGTAGCGTATCAGTCTTGTCTCCGGGCTCCTTTTACGTTGATCCAACCATGTCTCCATCTCCGCAGCTTTTCCCTGGTAGCTCCTGGATTTGCAGCACATTTCCTGTCTGGTTCTGCCTCAGTGTTTTCAAAATAAAAGGTATAAAAAGCCACTGTATTGTGCCTGGTAGGCTAGGTGGAGCATTTAGCAGCAAAAGAGCCAGATATTTATCTCAGCACCTTGAACCAACAAACAAAACAACAGAAATGAATCCTGGATTTCCCGCTGAAGACATGGCGCCTGCAAGCAAAATCAAAATGTCTGCTGGTCTTGTTTCTTCCTTGTTACTTTAATTTAAAAAGTGCTAAAAGACGATTTCTAAGGCGTAGACTTTTAACTGTCTAACAAATCCATTTTTAATCCAGGTTTACAATCAAATGATAGTGTTGGCAGAGCTCCATCAGCCCCAACTGACATGGACCGACACGTTTCTCAAACAGACAAGTAACAAAAAGACAGTCTGGTTTATTGGTCACACACAAACTAAAAATACCAGACCAACGGACCAACGGACCAACTGACCAACGAAGCCCCAGACGGCATACTCATTAGCCTCGCTCCATCACCACTGTTATTAGGGCGTGGCAACCATCTTGGACTTAGACCATTGAGAGATTAATTTCATTCTCTGCTGCTTCTCTCTCTCACACTCTCTCACATACACACACACACACACACACACACACACACACACTGTGGCCCCACAGCCATCCATATGTGCGGCAGAGAGGGAGAGAGGAGCAGAAATCAAACAGACCCTCAGGCTTCAGACAGACAGACTGTTTTAAAAAGTTAAAGAACTCCTGATCTTCTGTTGTTCTCATGCTGATCCAGATTCTAGTCTTTTTATTCTGTAATTCTGTCACTGGGTTTTTATACTCTGTTTCCATTCAGTCAGACTGTCCCATCAGAAGCAGCTGAACCAGCTGTGACCAGCTCCTGTCTGCAGTGTAGCCATGGATGTACAGACAACTGTCACTGATCACAGTGACACTGGAGGAGACTTAAAAACAGCAGGATTCTGAATGGAGTTCTGTAGACTCTTATTTTCTGGTTTCTAATAGGATTTCTGGAGCTTTATTCTGGGGGGTGATCAGAGATTGTGAAAATGACTCTGCACTTAGTATTTTTACCCTGTTGTAAAGGTACTTTTACTCCAGTAAGGATTTTAGTGCTTCTTCCACCATTGTCATCTCTATATGGATGAAACTAACGGACAAAACCATCATTCCTCATTCGGCGCCCAAAAACATTCTAATGAAGCTGATAAGAGGCTTCACCAGCTGCTGGTGACATTCATATTAAGAGTTCTTTTACAGTCCAGTGTTACGGTTCGGTGTCATCAGGTGTTTCCAGGCTGCCATCGGTCAAATCTGATCGAACTGCACCCACACAGTCCTGGATGGCAAAATAAATGAGCTTCACTCTGGTCGCTGCTTGTTCAGTCATCAACACATGAAACTTCGAATGAGAAAACCTCTGGGATGCGGCAGGAGACCAGAAGCATGAATGTGTAATTGACAAATCTGCAGAAATGATGTGGTGCATCATGTCAATGTGGAACAAGAACCTTAGAGGTGGGTTTCCAACATCTGATGGATCCAGGCCACAAAGACCTGAGGCTGTTTGAGAACGGGAGGAACCACCTAGTCACAGTGAGGGGTTCCTAATACAGTGCTCACAGACTGGATTATAGATCACATATCTGGCTCACTGTGAGCAGTCGGTCATTGTGATGTTAGAAACAGTGGAGAGCAAGAGAGAGAGAGAGAGAGAGAGAGAGAGAGAGAGAGAGAGAGAGAGAGAGAGAGAGAGAGAGAGAGCGCTTCACTCTGTACTGACAGAGAGGTTTGATCCCTGCTGCCCCCATCAGGTGAGCAGAGGAAAGACAGCTGACTGAAAAGTCACAATCACACAGTAACACACACACCTGACCTCAATTATCATCATCCCAGGAACCTGTCAGTAGACCACAGAACCTGAACATATCAGAGAACCCACAGTACTGCTCTGCGGTAACATTACTGCAGTACAAGTACACACATACGCAACATGTCTGTAGCACACAAATCATAAAATATTGATCTATAAATCTACACATCAAAGGTGTACAGGTGAAGACAGATCACTCTGTGAACGTCCTGATGAAGATCTTCTACAGGACGAAGAAGACACTGACCCAGAACCTGTCCACTAGTCATTTCATTCAACAACCTAACCAAATGAAGCCGATTTCTGTGGACTGACACAGTCATCACCTGAAAGAAAAAATCCATCTTATATATTCAGGTAAAAATTACAAAAGTTTTGTGGTTCCAGCCTCTGAAATATGAAGATTTCAGTGGATTGAATCTCTTTGGGCTCTGGACAGACAGGGCATCTTAAGAAATGACACCCAACGCCGAGAAACTAGAACAGACATTTTAATAAAAGGGCAGTCGTTTTAAGCTGCACCTCATAAAGGCTACTGCTGGTACTAGAAACGTGATCCATAATGTTGGAATTTGATTTTTAGTTTGACAACGGTAAAAAGAGTCCGAATCCCAATGATATTCAATGTGTCAAACTGATCTACGAGATGAAATATCACCGGAATCACCTCTTTTTTGATTGTTTTTCCTGGTCTTGTTCTTGTCGCCTGGACCTCCTCCACTCCATTTTTCTCTAGTTTTGAATTCTACTGTCCAGCAGTCAGAAGCTGCGACATAAAAGCTACGACAGTGCTGGGAATATGTTTGCTAATAATGTTGGAATTTAAGTCAGAAATCCAATGGAGTTCAATATGTCAAACTGATCTACATGATTAAAATCAAGTGAAACCGTGCAGCTCAGCGTGTTCCTCTTCTTTTACTGGACTCTATTTTGCTCTATTTTTGAACTGTACTCTGTATTTAAGCAGCTGCCTGCTGCGCTGCAACATGAAGACAGAGCTGCTGAAAATGTGATCAATGTCATCTATAGTCATGTCTGAATTTTAGCTTTATGGTAGAATCAGACAGAATTCTAATGGAGTTCAATATGTCAAACTGCTCTACAAGAGGAAACAAAGTGAACTCAACCGTTTCTATTCATTTATCTTTTTTTCTGTGCTGCTTCTCAGGACCGTTTCACTCTATTTTCACTGTCTGCAGCTGCACCAGCACCAGCACCACCCGTGTCTAGGCGCTCTTAGTTGGCAGTGGTCCTGCTATGTCTCGCCTTCGCTCCGGATTTTGACGCAGTTTCTGGTCAAAACTGAAAGTTTTTCTGCGCTGAGATCAGCTGAAAACTGACAGAAAGAAAGAAAGAGAGAAAACGGGGAGGGAGGGAGGAGACTTTCCAGCTGGAAACTTGGATGCCGACACTCAGGAACAGCAACTCCCATGTTCACACCGCTAACCCCTCTCCCTCTCTCCCCCTCTCCCCCTCTCCGGGGCCCGCAAAGACCCGGACCCCTCCTCCGACCCCCAGAACCCCAGAACCCCAGAACCCGCTCCCCGGTGCGTCCGCTTACCTTTGAAGGTGTCCGCCCGCGCGCCCGTTGGTCCTAGTGAAACCAGTAAGAGAGACGCGGAGAGCAGGAAAGTTCCAGTCCGCTCCATGTTCGCACCGAGACCCTCCGGAGCGGGGAGGGGGGCTTCTGATAAACTCTTGTTCTTCTCTTTCCTCCTCTTTCTTCTTCGGCTGTTTCCTGTCTGCCGCTCTGACGCAAAGACAGGTAACAGACAGACAGGTGACGGACAGACACGCGGACGCGCTTGTTTCGGTCTCTCCGGTTTCTTTTTCCGCCGTTTCTCCTCCGCGAGGAGAGAGAGACCAAGTCCATTTACCGAGCAGCCGCTTACGTCACAGGGGGCGAGAGACTTTAGGAGGAAACACGGGAGGAAGAGAGAGAGAGAGGGAGGGAGAGAGAGAGAGGGAGGGAGAGAGAGAGAGAGAGAGAGAGCTTTCATTTTTGTAATTATTCATACTAGCGATTTTTATGCTCTCCAGTCTATGATTATTGTCATGACTTTTCATATTAAATTTTACGTTATTTATTTTTTAATAAACTTATCTTATGTATCAAGTAACATACTTGTTCTTCTCGTTACTTTGATTTTCATGTTTTTACATTTTTGTTATACAATGTTTTATATTTTACACTTTTATTTTTCATATTCCATTTTTTTACTTTTTTTTCACGTATGATTAATTAAAACAAATTTTGTTATTTTAAATTTTTGATTATTGTATCTATACTTCTCGGTAGATGTATTTCATATTATCTATTTCGGCTAATATCTGATTATTTATTTATTCACTACTGAACGTTTCATATATATTTTACTTATGAATAAAGAATAGATTGAATAAAAGAGCAAAAATTTGCCTTGAAGTTGCCATTATTTCGTATTTCCTTCTGGAAACCAGTAAACATTTTAACCAACCCTGTTGTTAATTTTTTTACATTGCATTTTCTATTTTAATTCAGTTTAATTGTTTATTTTTAATTAATTAGATTTTATTCATATAAACTCATGTATTCCCCTATTTGTTTTCTATATATATTTTAATTTTTTTATTTGGATATAATTTAAATGTGCCTGTCAGTCTTCTGGTTCATCGGCGTCCTTCACGTGTCGACCTGAATTTCTTAAAATCAGCGTCACGAGAATCAGAGGAAAATCTCAGCAGCAGATTCACCTTCATTCATGTATCGTTATTTGACTTTAAACTCACGATGCTGCCACCTGCTGGTCACACAGCTCCCTAAACCTCACGCTACGGGATCGAGTCTAGTGTTGAGCTGTCCCCAGAGCACAAGGCCAGAGTCTGAGGTTTCCTGCCATGGAAAGAATTCAGCTCCTGGTTACTGAACTTCCTCTGTCTTATCAGAGAGGAGGACTTCAGGTTAATTAGAAATCAGACGACATTATCAGTCACTTCACACATGAAGGAGGCAGCAAGAAAATGACAAAATGTTCAAAATGTTTACATGTGGTCTGAAGATAATTTTATTTTATGTCATGTGAATGAATTGAATGAATATACAGCATATGCATCTGTATGTGTTGTACATGGTATAGCTGCTTCTTGATAGGAAAAAGAAATGTCAGTGCAATTTAAAAAGAGACTGTGGACCTTTGAATGGCATCAAATGATGAACAAACTCCTCAGAAACAAAATGCTGCTTTCAGTGGTTTGTTGCTCTCTGCTGCTACCTGCAGGACACACTGGGAAACAACAGGCACACCGGGGTCTTGGGTTTACCCCTGCTACTGACAACAATAAGAATCA
The DNA here is from genome assembly GCA_016859345.1 of Istiophorus platypterus. Taxonomy (NCBI): domain Eukaryota; kingdom Metazoa; phylum Chordata; class Actinopteri; order Istiophoriformes; family Istiophoridae; genus Istiophorus; species Istiophorus platypterus. Next base: position 20,953,961 of record CM029125.1, on the reverse strand, counting down.
AAATGAGAGAAAAAAAAATTATGAAAAATAAAACAGATTTCAGAACGGGGGATGCAGGGGGAAACAGTTTCTCACTTTGATAGATTTTTATCAGATGTTGGTTTTCATATTTACATACTTTTAAACCAAATGTATGTAGACAGCCATGTCTTTTGTCAGGGTCTGTTTTTCCTGGTTTGGGTCTTTGAAATTCAGGGAAGAGAGAACTTAAGTATGTGGTGATGTTTCAGACAACAGTCAACTTTGTGTTTGTCCCTTTCCTGTTTCAATGTGACACAAAGCAGCTCCATGAAGTAGAAGAAGAGGCTGACTGGTCAGCACAGAGCCCTGAGCTCAAACCCATCCAACTTCTCCAGCCCGGGACCCATCTTAAAAAGAACATATATGAACGCAGCTGTACACAAATTATGTCATATATAAAAAAGGTGCTAACATGAGGACAAATGTCCCAAAAGTCTGCCCTATATTAGTGCAGGGCTCATACAGGTATCGACAGCACCAAGTCTTTGAGGTAGTCAGACGTCCCATCCTCATAGCCAACGGCTTAGAGGACCCCTATTCCACTTAGGCCCCAGGTAGTTAAGACACCTCTAGCCAGCTCTCAGGTAGTTGAAGAGGGCAGAGAGACCCCCCTCCAGCACCTCCTTCACTGGCTTCAGAAGCGGGTTGTGGACGATATGGAGTCCTTTATCCAGAGGATGGCAGGCCAGCTTCTCTAGCCGGGACAACTGGTGCATCTCCTGAACACACCATCATCATCACCTTCATCATCGTCATCATCATCATCACGTTCATCAACATCATCATCACCTTCATCACCTTCATCTTCATCATCGTCATCATCATCATCACCTTCATCAACATCATCATCACCTTCATCATCATCATCTTCACCTTCATCAACAACATAATCACCTTCATCATCATCATCATCATCAACATCATTGTCACAGTCATCATCGTCATCATCATCATCATTGTCACCTTAATCATCATCATCATCACCGCCTTCATTATCATTGCCATCATCATCACCATCATCACCATCATCACCTTCATCAACATCATCATCATCGTCATCATCATAATAATAAGCATCCTAACCTCCAACACCTTCATCATTCTCATCATTATCATTAACATTGTTACCTAAATCACCTTCATCATCATCCCCATGATCACCTTCACCACCTTCATTATCACCTTCATCTTCATCATCACCTTAATCATAATCGTCCTCATCATCATCATCACCACCTTCATTGTCATCATCATCATCATCATCATCTCAATTACACCATCATCTCCACTGTCACCTTCATCATTGTCACTGTTTTAATTTTATACCAAACTACATTAAATTTTTTTTTAACATTAAACAGATCAGTCAGATTTCCGTGAATGAGTAGAAGGATGAAAAGCATCAGTACAGCTGGTCTTTAAATCACTTTACCTGTGGGACATCTTTAATGTCGTTAAAGTCCAGATTCAGCAACTCCAACCTGGATCAAATCAAATCAAATCAAATCAAATCAAATCAAATCAAATCAAATGGCTCTAGCCACTGTGTTGACAGTAGCTCTTCTGACTCAGGGTTATGATGTGTAAGCAAGAGTGTGTCATGTTACCTGACAAAGGGGGCTACCTCACAAAGTGGGGGTTAGATGTGGAACAGCAGCTATCTGGTGAGGTGAACTTACCTGGTGAGACAGCAGAGGGCCTTAGGCAGTGAGTGTAGACTGTTTCCCTCCACAATGAGAATTTTGAGCTCCACCAGAGCCTGGATGTTCTCCGCCAGATTCTCCAGACGGTTACAGGCCAGATGAAGGAACACCTGCAGGGACAGAGGAGGGTCTGACCACCAGGTAAACAAGGTGCATCAAACAACCCATCAAGTTAACCAGGGACACACAGCATGCTGTGAAGGGATCCTCGTCACCTCCTGGTGGAGATATGACTTGTTTTCTGAAATGCTGCCTGGTGCTGTACTTGGTCTTCACTAACTTTAACGTACCAGTGCCTTCATGTTGTAGACGCACCCCGGGATGTGAACGATGTTGTTATGGCTGAGGTTGAGTTTCCTCAGTCTGGTCAGATTGGAGAGAGAAGAAGGCAGCGAGGACAGCTGGTTGTTGGCTAAACTCAGCACCTGAGAGACACAAACACTGTTAGACAGTAAAGAAACCACACCTTAGTCCTATTTTATTCCAACAGCCTCTGTTGAATTTGATAAATCCTCCCCTGTTCCTTGCAGAGTAGCACAAGCTTCCATCTTAGGTCCTTTTTTAATCTCCTCATATGTGCTTCCTTTAGTTTTTAATTTATTGAAATACATCTTCCTATTCTATAAAGCAGATTATAGTCATCTGAACATGCTGAACGGTTAATCCTGATCCTGTTAATTCTGGATGGCTAAAGCTTTCATCCAACTAAATGAGTCTGACCTGCAGACTCACATAATTCTCAGTCAGTGCTCTTAGGTGTCTTTATTTAAATGTACATACCAATGCAAGCCAACTAGGTGTCATCTGTGATTCTGGTTTTAGATTTTGTAAATAAATCCACTCTATTGTTGGTATTCCTTTACCTTTTTCCAGATCAGAGCTGTTGCAGAAAGAAAATACTTTTTTTGGTTTAAGGATGTGCACAGCTCACTGGATGCATTTTTAAAATCAATGTCTTGATTACTGCAGTTAATCCAGGAAGAATCTTTGTGTCTGAATTTGAAATTTTGGACGGTAAGCAGGAGAAGTAGTTGCAGTGGTATTTATTGTAGAAGTATCTTCAGCAGTATTTGTAGCACCTCCAGTTGTGTACAGGCTCCCAGCTCTTCAGGAACTTCAGTCAGTCGGTTTCTATAGGCGAATAAAACTCTGAGTCTCCTCAGCTGCCCAATTTCTGCCGGGAGGCTGCTCAGCTGCACACAACAAAACAATAAACAAAATGAAACAACAACAACGTGACATTTACACAGAGAACAAACATCCTGTGCTCACACCAAGTTTGTTGTTACCATAAGGTTGACACAAATGAAAATTTGGGGAAAAAACAGAATTCAACTTTAAGACTCTTTTAAACATCAAGTTCAGAACCATATCATCTACCATGGAAATGCTGACTGCAATTCAAAATGACATTGTAAAATAACAAAGTTATCACATTCACATGCTCATGAAATTCTAGGGGACGCTCGTAGCACTTTACTGTTACTGTGCAATTGAACTGAAGGTTGAAGGAAGGAGTAGGAAGGTGAAGAGAGGACAGAGGACAGAAACTTGATCCTGGAGGATTAGGGGGGTGGGATTATAACCTTAATTTGTCCATGAGACACAGCAGCTGCTGGGGAAGGGATCGCTGCCTTGCTCATGGGCATGCTGACAGACTTGTACCTTAGCCTGTAAAGACTCTGTTGCCAGCTTCAGTTTCGTGCCGATAATGAGGCATTTAAAGGGTCATTCCACCGATGGTACACATGAAGATCAGTTCATAGTTAGTCCACCTCAGCCTTGAAGGAGCTTTGTCCAGCCTGAAAAGCCTGAAACCATTTGTGTAATTTTTTGTAAACCCAGAGAATAACTTTAGGTTACAAAAAAGAGCATTTATATAGAAAATTCAACCAATATTGGCCTTTTCTACACAATGTTTGGTTACACCATGTATAATAATAGATGATTGAAAAGAAAATTATTTGAACTCCCAAGTTCTGAACATTTTGTTATTATTTTTCTTTCTTGTCAGTGAGGAAGTCAGTCCAACCCAGTGATAAAGAGATCAATGATGAATATGAAATCTGTCATTTTTGATTAATGTACAGTGACAAACAGGGTTTTTAAAGTGTAGAAAAGAAGCACAGTTTTTAATCATATATAGAAATATTTGTCTGCTTTTTAATTTTTGAGTCAAATGTTGAATATAGATCTTGAAGGACAGGCTGCTGTTAGTACTAGTAAGAGTGACATTTAAAGCCTTAAAGGTAGGACAGTAAGCCAGCAGAGGATGTGAAGAGTACCACGGTCTCATCTGCATTTAAAACAAGTCTGTGATTAGGAAGTAATCACCAGAAAGCATCAGAGTTAGACCGAAGATGAGCCAGAGCCTGGATGATATAAAACTGCATCATCTGCATAAAAAAAGAATGCTGGAGTACGGATTAGGAAAAATAGTGTTATTTATATGTAGTATAGATAGCAACAGACCAAGAATAGAGCCATGTGTCACCCCATTACTGATGGTAAGGGGGTTAGGATTATCACAAAGTTGAATGTCATATCATCTGGACCTAGTTGCTACTTCAAGAAGGATTTTATTATCCACAGTATATCCACCTTACACCTCCCACTACCCTGTAAGTAACTTCAGTCCAATCCCAATATCTCAGACCAGGACATTAAATGTAATAAAGAAACATGAAATATTTTCTTGTCAAAGATTTTTGTTAGAAAGTGAATTTTTGTGTCAATTAAGATCTTTGTTATTTGTCTACTGTCTTTACCAAGTATATTTCCTTCTCTAAAGTATCTAAATCATTGAGAAAAGAATGATAGTATATTTTTGTTTTCTTCATCACTATGTGTTATGCAGAACTCCACAAACTAACATCTCTGCACCAGCACCGAAGAAGACAATTAAGCTTTTGGAAAAAAGACGAAACCCAGGAAATTGGGGTTCATTCATGGACTTCTGAGTGAAAAAGGTTTACCTGATTGCCCCACAGATTGAGGACCACCAGATTGGAGAGCATAGCCAGCTGAGGAGGAAGATGCTTCAGACTGTTGAGGGACAAATTCAGCTTCTCCAGCTCCATCAGCTCCCACAGTTCATGTGGGACCTCCTGAACAACAACAACAACAAAAAGAAGAATAGGCAAAAGAGTGAGAAATGAGACCAGAGTTAGGGACTCTTTGCAACCAAGATCACACTTACCAATACTACTACCGCTGTTAACCCTGTTGATGCTACTAATACTATTCTTACTAACTCTGCTCCTCTTAAGGGTCTGGTTGCAGCAGAAAGTGGTACAACCAAATTAATTAACAAAACTAATCTATGTGGCAATGGCAATATATTTGATGTGATGATATGTGTAGTGCTAAACATAAACTCATGTAGCTGGACAGGTAATTGCGAACTGGCTTACCTTCCTGTGGGAAGATGCGAGCAAAAGTAAGAATATCTCTGAGTTTCTTTCTATTTTCACTGTATTGGCATGTTTTATATTAATAAAATGTGCTGACTTGTTTCGTAAACCTTGTTTATTGTTTCAGACCAGACTCTGAAGATTATGTATCTCAACTTCTGATTCTCCTCATCATTATGTAGGGCTACAAGTAATGACTGTTGTCATTGTAGATTAACCTACCAAATTTTCTGAATTAACAGACTAATTATTTGGTCTATGATGGCAGAAAACAGGGAACTGTTTTTTTACAACTTCAGCTTGACTCCTGCTGGAGTCCTACCTTCAGCCCTCGGCGAGCCAGACTCAGGACGTTGTAACCAAACTGTTTGATGGTGAATCGTCTGATTCTGTCAGCTGATGTCAGACTGTCCTCCCTCCCCACACTCCTCTTCTCCTCCTTCACCTCCTCCTTACACACTACTCCTCCCATCCCTTCCTCCTCTTGTCTTCCTCCAAATCAGATCAGACCTTCTTTTGGTGCTGTTGTCACCAGACCTAGATCCCAACCGATAACAGCGACGGTGACACAGACCTTTACTGTCCAGATTTAATTTTACTTGAATTGAATCCAAGAGTCCAGATGATATTCTGCTGTCTGGTGAAACACTGCTTGGTATAGTTTATTAAACTGTCCAGATGTTATCTTCTCTCCAGATGTTATTCCACTGTCCCGATGGAACTCTACTGTTAGGAAGTTATTTTACTGTCCAGATGTTTTTCCATCATCCAGATGCCCAGATGTTACCGGAATGTCCGGATGATTTGCTTTCTGTCCAAACAAAATTTCATTAACAAGATGAAACGCCACTGTCCTAATGTTATATTATTTTATGTTCAACTGGACTCTACTCCCCAGATGTCCTTTTTCTGTCCAGATGTTGTTCTACTATCAAGATGGTATTTTACTATCTAGATGCCCAACGTACTGTTGACATGTTAATCTTATGTCCAGATGTTTTTCTACCATCCAGACCTTTTCCAGATGTTACTTTTGTGTCCAAAGCTGTAATGTCTCCACTCTGGAACAAGGACTCTGCTCAGGTTCATGTCTTTGACTCAAATGATCTCCTGCAGGTGAAAAGAAAGACTTTGAATATACATTAGCCCTGCAGCTATTTTTCACTGCCATGCTAATGTTAATAAACTGGTTTTCACTGAGGAATTAACTCCTACTGTGAAACACTTGACAATTACAAAGCTGATGATGGATTCAAATTTTTTTTAAATTTAAACAGAAGACAGAAAAGATATGTTCAACGTTAACAGCAGGTTCATTTTTCTAATTGAATAAATAATTTTTATGTTAATAAGGAGCAAAATACAATTGATAAAGTGAATACAAGAGAGCAATGGTGTGTGGAAGTTCCTTTCAAACAAATAATTAAATAAAACCATTTAAATGCATCACCATATAAAGTCTGAGCACAATCAAGTGACAAAGACCTTTTCCTAAGTTAAGGAAAAGTTTTACACAAGCCGAGTTTTCCAATTAGTGATTCCAGCCTACAGATTCAGATTCAGATTCACATTCTCTGTAGGTTCATCAGTATGAGCCTCTTGAGCATAAAACACTGTTGTCACTTTGTCACCGTCAAAAATAGACATTATAGACACTTCGAGACCTGAAAGAACTGTTATGTGGATTTCTTACCTCATTAAACAACAGCAGATCTTTACAGAATTGTGGAGTTGAAGGAGAAGTTACAGATGTCCAGGTACCTGTAGAAGAAATCCTGCTTCTCAGGTTGATGTCCAGTCAGGTGGAAACCTTGAGAGTCATCTGACCTTTTGACTGACAGATTTATCAGGTTATTGACAAATTCACATGCATCTAACAGACTGTCCGATTAGCTTCAGCGTGTTTAGACAGAGAGAGAAGAAACTCTATCTGAGGACGAGCATTGACAGACAACTATATCTCACCTTTGACCAACCCCCAACACAAACACACACAAACATGCACACACAGTTGCTGCTGTCAGTCAGTCAGCTGGTTGCTTTGAGCTGCAGACTATGTGACACCAAACTGACCAGTATGTTTAACTGTTTGAACCCACAGGTGAGTTTAGAACTGAATTCAGACTCTCTCACACTATGAGACAGATATTTGAGAGAAGAATCCGTTGAGAGCTAAAGACAGATGGATGAGAAACTTTATTGTCCTTAGATCCTCCACATTTGTGGGGTAAATATATGAAGAGGTTCTAACACTAGACTTCCCTATGAGGACCTCAGGTCTACGAGCCGATGGGTCATGGTCCAAACAAAGAAGGCCCATCCGTTCTTCAGAAGCTTTATTTGGTACAGTGCACACTAAGTTCAGACTTGTCAAGTTCAAGTCAGGGTCTGGTGATCTAGTGATTAAACTTAAACACAACACCTAACGTGCTGTGATCTCATCTCAAATCTCAACCACCAGACTGTTTCTGAAAAACAGAGACAGGAACTTTTTTAGAAAATAAAAGGGAAATTTATTTGAGACCAAACTGCTGCTGCTCATTTTCATCTCTATGCTTTGTATTTATTGTTTTTGAGGCAAATGTGCTGATGTGTGTACATATGTAGAGGCCAAAACTCAGCTCTGCTGATGAAATGACCAATAAAATCATCCCTTCCTCTATAATACATCCTCTGTCACAGCTGCACAAACACCTGAATGGGGTAGTCTGTCCAACTGTATAGCCAATAATAACAATTTATTTGCAATGACAAAAGAGTCAAATGTCAAATCTACAGATGGAATCAGTCTTTTCATTCCAGGCTTTTTGAAGGCCCCCTCCATGGTGGAGCCCTGGTTCCATTGTTCCCCTTAAAGCAATACAACTTGATGTAAACTGTCTCGGGAAACATATTCTATCTCCTAGTTCACATTCTGCAGAGACAATGGAACTAGCAGGACTTCACCAAAGAGCAAGGACACTTCAGAACAGACGAGAACACAGGATGAGGAAAGGCCTCTGGATCCTCGGGAATGAGGTCTGTCACTTTGTATAGGGTCCCCAGAAATCAGGTGTGCCATTTCCTTTACTGTGTCAGCCTGCAGAGAAATTTGTATACATCTTTGTAGAAGCATAAATCCAGGCAGTGTGAGAATGAGTCTGCTCTCTTGCAGATTTTCTCACATGAAGCCTTAGAGCTGAGTGGGGTCACAGCAGAATATGGGCAGTGCAGGACAATGTCCCACCTTCTCCAAATGTTCCATCACCCCCCCCCCCTTATGTTAGGCTGACAGCTGTGAGACTCTAACACAGGACAGGGTTTTTTAAAATTGCCTTCCATTAACCTGTGCAACACGAGGTTTAAACCAGGTTCATACTGTAAAAAGACACACACAAGCTCATATTCAAATGTCAACATGTCCAAGTGTGTTTCTCACAGCTGGATGAACTGTGTATTTGTATGTGTTTGTATGTGAGTGTAGTATTACACAGCCTGTGGAGGTGAATGTAACGCCTTCTGATTTCAGTCTAATAATAACTACCATCAGTATGAAACAGGAGCCGTCTGATGTCTACTTCTTGGTCTGCAGACTCCCATCTATTTTCTGTTTGACTTCACATTGTTTAACATCCATACAACCATTTTTTTCCTTCAACAAAAGGAGCCAAAGTTGATGCATATACATATATAAATATATGTATAAATCTAAAGGTAATCAGTTGCTAACTACAGCCCCTTCCACTCAGAGGCAAAGTATGAAAAGAAGCTGGAGGAAAATCCATTTGCGTATGTATAAGATTGTTACTGAATTTTAATACTTCTCTACTGAGAAAAGTCCCCGGAGACAGCTTGATGTGACATTTTGTGTCTGATACTCAGTATTTTCAATTATTTATTTTCAGGATTATCTTTATTATTATTTTCATCAATATCAAGAAGAAGCCAAACTTGTCAAGTGTTACATTTTGTTTAATGCTGAGTCCAGATTACAGTAAACTGCTGAGTGTTGTGTAAATTCTGAGCTCATTGTTGGTGCAGCAGTTCCACCTGCTGTCCAAACCTAAAAATTACCAGCCAAGGTCAAGACAAATATAACAACTAGTTCTAGAAACTACAAGCTTTTTCCATCATGCTCTTAAAAGCAGCACTTCAGACCGTTACGAGTTTCTTACTGAATCCCTTCAGACCTAGAGTTTGTGACACTGCTGCCTCTGGTCATTCAGACAGGGGAGACCTTTATGTAGATGGCCCTTACAGCTTTATTATACATGAAAATACACAGCGGGACTGTTGTTCGGATTATTACTGTCTTCAACTCCAGTTGCCATGCGTTTTCATAGTTTTCATTGACTGATCTGATCTGAGAAGAATCTCTTCAACAGCTTCATCATGTTTTTTACTTTATTAAAATGATTTTGTCTGATGATGATAGTCTGATAATCTGCAATTGTTCAGTTAACATTCATGTGGTGTCTAGAGAGACAGATACAGAAACATTTCAGGACTGACAATAAGGCTAATGATGTGACTCAACATGTTTAATTTCCATCAGAATAACATCAAGGGTTCAGGGGCTTTAATAAGCAGCAACGATTTGACAGCTTTATAATTCACGTTCCTGGGTGGAAGTTAGTTTACGGATGTAAAGTTTGACGGATGTAATGTAGCAATGTAATGTAACCTCTTATAAGGTTCATGAACATGCAGCTCATTCGTTCATAATTTCTGCATCAGACCTGCTATATGAAAACATGTGACAAACAGCATATGAACTGAAAGAGCCATTTCATCCAATATTCACTCCTCTGTTGCTTGTTGTTCTCCGGTCCTTAAGTATGCAGCACTATCAGCAACCAGAGTCACAATAAAGCTGAGGCAGAAGAAGAGTTTCTTCATACTAAGTGGGATCACTGAGATGAGTGAATGTTCAGAAACCACTGTTAAAAAAACACGACTGTGTCTGAAAATGGTGAAACTTTATAAACACGATCATTTTTCATATCTCTGAAGGAGGTGATGATTTGTTGTGTTTTTCTTCAGTGTGTGAAACTTTCGTTTTCCTGTCCCTGCTTCCTTCCCTCCTTTTTATCTTTGCCCCGCCCCTGCTGGACTCTCCTCCCCCCTCTCTCTCTCGCTCTGTGTTTGAAGTCGTGCTCTCTCTCCACTTCCTCTCACTTTAAAACGTATTTCCTGAAAGCTTGTCTGGTCCTCACAGACATACTAAGTCACAGCAGCACAAAAAGAACCAGTGAAAGTAGAAGGATTCATTTCAAGGAAGCAGAGAGAAGGAGTTGGATGGAAAAACAGAAAGCAGAAGGTCAGTGTTCATTCATTCTCCTCATTTAAAAGTGAACAGTCTGCACAGAGAGAAAACCCATTACATTTTTATCACCATGCTGCATCATGTCTCCAGTGTTTGGACATCTCTGTGTTCATGATCCTGTTTAACTGGATCTTCTTGCCTTCTCCAATCTATTATCTAATCTGGTTCAACCACTGATTCAAAAATAGACCTGGGATCGTAGGTCTGTCTACAAAAAGGTTTCAGCTTAACCTAATTCCTAAAAGTAATATTAGAGTCAGTCCTCAGGCCTGAGAATAACTCAGAGAAAGTATTTTAGTCAGTTGTGTTAGTGAATCTCAAAACTGAGTCATAATATTTGGTCTTTGGTTAACTAACAACAACACTGTGTTTCCCTTTTCTCTTTTATAGAAGTTTGTTTACGTGAAAACTGTAGTTTATATAGTTTACAAAGAAACTGCAGGCTGATGTCTTTTCATTCCAGATGGTCTAGTGGTCAGGGTTCATGGTTTCTATGCCGGGGACTGGGGTTTGATTCCTTTGTGGGAAATGGGGCTGTGGTTTAACAGATTTAGACAACTTTATTCATCCCATGAGGACCAATTCATTTGCAGCTACACACAACTTCAACCAAGGTATAGTTATATGTCAATTGTTTTATAAACTACCTCAAATTTCATATATTGCACAAACTAAAACGTGGATTTGTAAGGTGTAGTTTATGCACGTGAAGTTCTTTTCCAGTCGTCTTTTGATGAGGTCATTCAGAGACAGACAGGGGTCTTTTGGTTTGACAGTTGAGAAATTTCAGGTTCATCTTCAAGCTTAATGTCTGCAGTGACGAAGTCTTAGAGTTTAATCTGTTGGTTTTATCAGTGTCACCCTGGAATATCTCAGTTCTGACAGAATCAGTCATGAATCCAGAGAAGCTCTCATGATCCTACTTGTTCTGACTGTTCATGAAGTCACGTTAAAAATATTTTTAATCCTCTAAAAAACTGGTCCTCATCCAGTGGCTGTTAGTCCTCGGAGAGATTGATAATCATCGGAGCCATTTTTCTCTCTATGTTAATGATTATCCAATTCCAGAAGATGAATGACAGTGTTGAGGACAAGAACAGGTCAAATTCTATCTATCTGGCTGTGAAGTGTGACTGGTCCAAAGATTCACCTCCATACTTCTGTGATGGATCCTCAAACACAAAGTAAGTTTTTCTACTGCGATGATGACAATGATGAAACTCAGTGTTTCTCCCCAAAACTCTTTGGGATTTTCACTAACTTTGTTCCCATCATTGTCAGAGGTGCAAAATTTAGCATCACCACCATTTTTTAAGTTAACGTAATATTCGTTGAGACCACACATGTAGATAAGCCAAGCCACATGATATGCATTCTCATTTTTTGCATAAACTGACTGTGTCAAGTCCAAATGTGTGTTGCAGCATAAAGTAAGGACACTTTTCTTTAGGTGTGTTCATCCCCAAAGAAAAGGTTGTGTATGAGGAAATATGAGTTTAAGCAACACTATGTAACATTTGCTGATCAGTAGCAACAGCAGCCACAATTGGTAATTATAGGATGCTCAAACATTTAATTTTCAAGTCTAAGTGTTTAAGGTTAAGGCTACTGGAAGCAGTACCCCTGGAGGCTAATAGCTCATGTACAGAAAACAAAGCCTATCAATCGTTTAGGCAACAAACGCAAAATTTATCCAAAGGTTTGATAAATGAAAGAAATAATTACAGAGTTAGCTTGGTCTTATAATTACTTGAAGACTAAAATACACTAGAAATACATTAACTGAATTATGGTTTAATATTTTCACTTCTTTTTTTTCCTTTTATAAAAAGTTGTGATTATGATTAATTTTACACAATAACAACTTTTGATTATGGCTTATTTTAAAAAAACAGCAACAAAGAATAATATTATCACAGCTTCTAATCTTCACATCTGCTAATTATAATGTTACATTGTCACAGCACATACTTTTTCACGTTTCAACATTTAGTTCTCATTAAGCCCAATTTTATATAATCCAAATATTAATTTTATTTCTTTTAAAAAACTTAATTTTTCAATTATTTTTTGTTTTACTACTACAAAAATTAAGTGTTGTTGTTTTTTTTTACCTGAAGTTAATATAAAATTGAAGTACATTCTAATGTTAAATTGACACAGCTCCAGATGTCTGTCTGTGAAGAGTCACTGGTCCAAAGATTCACCTCCATATTTCAGGGATGAACCTGGTACCCCGAACACAAAGTAAGTTTCTACCATGATGATGACAATGATAATGATGATGATAATATTAATGGTGACAGTGATGAAAATGATGATGTTGATTGTAACTTTGATGGTGATGACAGTAATGATAATATTGATGTTGTGATAATGGTGAGGATGATGATATTGATAGTGATTGTGAAGATGATGTTGACTTTGATGACGTTGACCCTGATGATGATGATGATTATAATGTTAATGATGATGACGATGATGTTGATGATCATGGTGATGATGGTGATGATGATGAGGAAGGTGATGATTGTGACAATGATGTTGATGTTGATGATGTTAATGTTTACAATGATGATGATAATGACAATGGTTATGATGATTATAGTGGTGATGATAATGATATATAAAATAAAACTAACTTTTACATATGACACTAGTGCTCCACTGATTAATCCATCCATGACTGTCTCTACAACATTTGAAGGAATCAGACACAGCAGCTGTCCAGCTGTGCTCTGTGTCAGGATGTCCTGAAGGATCCAGTCTCTACCAGCTGTGGACACTGGTTCTGCAGACGGTGCATCACCTCATACTGGGACCAGTCTGGTTCATCAGAAGACTCCTCCTGTCCCCAGTGTGGACAAAGATCCAGAAGGAGACCTGGACTGCAGACAGACAGTCAGACCAGCACTGTACAAAGTAAGACAGTACATCTGTCTGTTGATGTCATCATCTCTGAAAACAGGACTCTTTGTTTTCTACAGTGTCATTTGTTGTATCACACAGCCTTGGCATTTAAGATGATTATGAAAAATACAAAATTAAAAACCTTTTCTTCACCCATATCTAGTTTTTCTGTAGCTTAAAATAATCAGCATATTCTGAGATTCTTTTTCTTAGTCTGACCTTGCTTCTTTTCATTCAGCAGATTGTAGTCTGAGGAAGGTTTTAGATGAACATAAGATCAGTCTGAGGAGAAGATGTGAACGTGTGACTGAAGGAATTGATGGAACAGGAAGTAGAACCCTCCTCAACAGGATCTACACTGAGCTCTACATCACAGAGGGACAGAGTGAAGAGGTTAATACCCAACATGAGGTGAGGCAGCTTGAGACAGCTTCCAAGACGAAGACCCTACATGAAGCTCCAATCAAGTGCTGCAACATCTTTAAAGCCTTGTCTGAGCAGCAGAGACACGTTAGAATGGTTCTGACGAACGGCATCGCTGGCGCTGGAAAAACCCTCTCGGTGCAGAAGTTCACTCTGGACTGGGCAGAGGGCCTGGAAAACCAAGATGTCCGTCTGCTGGTTCTGCTTTCGTTCAGGGAGCTGAACCTAATCCGAGATGAGCAGTACAGTCTCCTCACGCTGCTCCATGTTTTCCATCCAACGTTACAGAAGGTCACAGCACAGGAGCTGGCTGTCTGTAAAGTTCTGTTCATCTTTGACGGCCTGGATGAAAGCAGACTGTCACTGGATTTCAAAAACATGGAGGTCGTGTCTGACGTGACTCAGAAGTCGTCTGTCAACCTGCTGTTGACAAACCTCATCCAGGGGAATCTGCTTCCCTCGGCTCTCGTCTGGATAACTTCCCGACCGGCGGCAGCCAATCAGATCCCTCCTACCTGCGTTGACAGGGTGACAGAAGTACGAGGCTTCACCGACGCCCAGAAGGAGGAGTACTTCAGGAGGAGATACAGTGATGAAGAGCTGTCCAGCAGAATCATCTCACACATCAAGACATCCAGGAGCCTCCACATCATGTGTCAAATCCCAGTCTTCTGCTGGATCAGTGCTACAGTTCTGGAGCACATGTTGACTACAGACCAGAGAGGAGAGCTGCCCAAGACCCTGACTGACCTGTACTCACACTTCCTGCTGGTTCAGACAAAGAGGAAGAAGAACAAGTACGATGAGGGATGTGAGACGAGTCCATGGGAGCTGACGGAGGCTGACAGGGACGTTCTTCTGAAGCTGGGGAGGCTGGCGTTTGAACATCTGGAGAAAGGAAACATAATGTTCTACCAAGAAGACCTGGAGCAGTGTGGTCTTGATGTCTCAGAGGCCTTAGTGTTCTCCGGAGTTTGTACAGAGATCTTCAAAAGAGAGAGTGTGATCTTCCAGAAATCAGTCTACTGCTTTGTTCATCTGAGCATTCAGGAGTTTCTGGCTGCAGTCTACATGTTCCACTGTTATACCAACAGGAACACAGAGGTACTGGAAGACTTCCTGTGGAATCAAGATCATGAACATAATGACAGTGACTTGTCCTCAGAAGATGATGAAGGCCAATATTCTGATGGTGACAATGACTTATTCCTAGATGTCCTCCTGAGGAGAGCCATGGAGAAATCCCTTAAAACTAAAAATGGCCACCTGGACTTGTTTGTTCGCTTCCTTCATGGCCTCTCTCTGAGGTCCAACCAGAGAGTCTTAGGAGGCCTGCTGGGTCAGACAGGGAACATTCCAGAAATCATCCAGAGAACAATTGAGAATCTGAAGGAGATGGAGGCTAAGTTTATCTCTCCTGACAGAAGCATCAACATCTTCCACTGTCTGATGGAGATGAACGACCTCTCAGTATATCAGGAGATCCAAGAGTTCCTGAAGTCTGAGAACAGATCAGAGAAGAGACTCTCTGAGATCCACTGCTCAGCTCTGGCCTACATGCTGCAGATGTCAGAGGAGGTTCTGGATGAGTTTGACCTGGACAACTACAACACTTCATGGAAAGGTCTACTCAGACTGATCCCAGCTGTGAGGAACTGCACAAAAGCTCGGTGAGTCCAGACTGTAACATCAAAATACAACATTCTAGTGTTGCTGCCACTGTGTCCCAGTTTCTGGCAGCAAATGTCAGGAAGAAATATCCAAATGCAGTCACCGGGACATGACTTTAAAGATAAACAATGTTCAAGGCAGCTGGTAGAAAGCTTTCATGATTGAAATGGAAGGACCAACAGGTAGAGAAGGCATAGCGATCAGGCTCTGGGCAGCAGGTTTACAGGTGAACAGCCAGGAAAGATCAGCATGTGATTGTGCATAAACCAGGCAACACAGACCATCTGGGAAATACCTGATGAAAACAGCCTCTGAGAAGCTAATCAGCAAATGACGGGTAGCTGTGCAGGCAAGTGATCCAGAGGGGAAAGAAACTCATTGTTGTTTTGTATTAGACAGATACAAGAAGGTCTGTAAAGTAAAACAATAAAGATGTCTTTGAACTCAAAATCAGACTTTTAAATTCCTTTAACAGAACTTTGTTTATGTAATTTCCCGACATATAAAAACTACCTGCAGACTTTGTTTTGATATATTTCTACTCGAATCAGTGTCAGATGAAAGCTGGCCCTTGTTATCAACCTAAGCTTACACTATTCAATTTCAAATTTGGCTTTTGTAATCATTTGACATGTTTTTCAACAGGCAATTCCTCTTCATATTCAGCTTTTAAGTTTCTCATGTTACAGCTGCAAAATAATTAACTACTACTAATTTTGATTAAGGCAGATATAATACCAATAAACCTGACAGGGGAACACCAATGTGCATAATGGTACATTTTTAGTGCACTTGTCATACAACATGTACCATGATTTACTATTTTAACATATAAGAGAAGCATAAGTCTCCAACTTGTTGTAAAAAAAATTACCAGTCGAGTAACTTTAACAAAAAACTAAGTACCCTCAAGCAAATATGTTTCCGTCTTTTGGACACACAAAGACCTTTATGTGTGAAGGATAGCACCTGCGGAAACCTTTGATGACTAATTAAGCTGTTGTGAATTGTGATATCAACATTCGTATATTCAAACCTGTATCAAAATGTCCTCAGCAAAGTTCCAATAAATGTAAAGCAGGACAATGACTGGCAAACCAACACACATCCCAACAGTAGCAAATGTAACTTAACAAAACTAAATATTACAAAGTGTAAAGAATAGACAAGCCTCTAGTTTGTCATGACCTTGCTCTGAAGCCATGACAAAAGAGAGGTAGATGCACATTTAGGGCAAATAAATAACTACATTTATTTGTTATGAAATGTAAAATGTTAACACAGGCACAGGTGCCTCCAACTGCCTTGGTGAACTCCACCATCAGCTACCTGGTGCAACATAGAAACAGACCACATAGAAACAAACCAGAGGACTATTACAATGTTTTGTTCTCTCCAGGGTCTCTTTTAACAGGTGACAATATGAAAGACTATTTTGAATATGACCAAATGGTGGGATCTTTTTCTTTCTAATAAACAGTATTACCATTGTCTTTAATAATACTGGTGTACATTCTGTGCCTTTATGTGGCATTAGTATTTATTTTGCTTTTAAATAATTGACTTTACATTATTTCTGTACTCTCAGTCTTCGTGAATGTTGGCTCTCAGAGTCTCACTATGAAGTCATCGTCTCAGCTCTGAAGTCCAATCCCTCCCATCTGAGACACTTGGACCTGAGAGGAAGCAAGCTGCAGGATTCAGGAGTGAACCTGCTTTCTGCTGGACTGGAGAATCTACAATGCAGACTTGAGACACTTTCGTCAGTTTATTTACTGCCAACTGTACTTTCTCTTGAAATCTGTGGCATCTGTTGCTTGATGCGTCACATGAAAAGCATATCTTTTTGGAGTATCTGTTGTTGTCTTCATCATGGCAAATACATTTCAGACTTGTCAGTTGGTTAGATTATCTTGGAATACTATTAAATAATCACTGATAGACATGTAAGCAAATTCTTCTAAAAAATTTGAAAGTTTTTATGAATTGTTTTCATAGAAATTGGAAGAAAAGCAAAAGTGCTGTTTAAACTTGCAAACATGTTATATGTAATGTTTGTGTTGTTGTGTACATGTGATTACAACAGCGATGTTGTTTTTTTTTGCCATAACATCTCTTTTTAAAATATTATTTCTTCAACTACAGACTTGCTAATTGTGGACTGACAGAGTTCAGCTGTGCCTCTCTGGTCTCAGCTCTGAAGTCCAACCCCTCCCATCTTAGAGACCTGGACCTCAGTGCAAACAACCTGCAGGATTCAGGAGTGCAGCTGTTGTCTGCTGGACTGGAGAGTCCACATTGGAGATTAGAGACTCTGAGGTCAGACATCACCTAATTAGTTCTTTGATGATCTGCATGGAGTAATCTGGATTGATTTTTAAAGAGGGGAATATGATGATGGGGTAAGCTGAATCCAAATCTCCAGACACCTCTGCTCTGCGTGTAAAAACACAGCCTTCACATTCATTTAATTAAGCCCGACCACAAGAAAAGCATAAGGGCCAGAGTTTACGGCGCCACAAGGGTTGTCTCACAAAAAGTTTTATCTGATTCATCTTTTGCCGCAATGCAATACAAACCACCAAAATACTGCACTGAGATCGATAGATTATTTTGCAACATGAGCATTGTATTTCTGCTGTTTACCTGGAGATTTTTATGGTAAAAGATAAAATGGATTCCATCATGAATCGTTTCTATGAGTAATGTAAAACTGTATTAGTGTGTGATAAACTTTCACTTTCATTCACAAGTCTTTTACTCCAACTACTTACATTGTATTTCATATCCCAACTTTACCAGAAGCAACACACCTCCAGTATTGTGGCCACCTGCCTCATTTTTATAACGTTTATAACGTGCTAACATTTTAGGCTTAAAATAAATCAAATAGCCCAATCGTCCCAACAGTGGAGTCTGCCCAACAATAGAGTGTGTACATGAGAGAAAGTCAAGCACATTTTTACACATTTAAGACCTGAACAGAGGGGATTATGAATTTGATTTTAGTAAATGTTTAATTCTTTATTCAGGTTGAGTCACTGCAGGTTGTCAGAGATCAGCTGTGATTCTCTGGGCTCAGCTCTGAAGTCCAACCCCTCCCACCTGAGAGAACTGGACCTGAGTCACAATGACTTGCAGGATTCAGGAGTGAAGCTGCTGTCTGCTGGACTGGAGAGTCCACACTGTAGAATGGAAACTCTGAGGTCTGTTCAATTACTGCCTTTTGTCCATGTAAATCTCATTACTTTATGAGGAAAGTCTTTTATTTGCAATATTATACAGAATGGTAACAATATAACAGCTAATAGAAAGGGAGAAGTTAAATAGGTTCTAATTATGTAATGAGTTTCAAAAAATAACTTTTATCTATTAATTAGTGAAAACAATCTACATAACATCACTGATGTTAAATTAATATCACCCTATGAAATGGAGAAATAAATAACAAAACCAAATTAATTTGCCAGGCAACATAATAGCAAGACTAATTTGGGGTTCAGTATCTTGCCCAAGGACACTTCAACGTCATGATGGAGGAGCTGAGATCAAACCACCAACCTTTCGATTAGTGGATGACGTGGATGGCATTCTCTACATGCTGAGCCACAGTTGTCCTGGGGTCAATAAAAATTTTTTAAACAATATGAAAATTTTCTTGGCATAACATCACATTGGACAAGTACATACAAAAAAGTAAATAATAACCTTTTAACTCCTTACATTTTTTTCAGTAATATACTATACACTTTTTATATAACTATGTGAAAGGGGGACATGAAATCCTGACTGAATCCTGACACTCATCATGTAATTACAGACTTAATCACTGTGAACTACTAGAAGGCTGCTGTTCACCTATGGCCTCAGCTCTGTGCTCCAACCACTCCCATCTGAGAGAATTGGATCTCAGCTACAACGCCCTGCAGGATTCAGGAGTGAAGGATCTGTGTGATTTTCTGGTGAATCCAGACTGTCAACTGGAGACTCTGAGGTAGATGATATATTTGTTTCCATTAGGAATCTGACAACAAGGCAGTTTGTTAAAATCCTCTCCTTTTGCAGGTTGATATGTTGTCTGCTCACAGATAACAGTTGTGAATCTCTGGCCTTGGCTCTGAAGTCAAACCCCTCCCATCTGAGAGACCTGGACCTGAGCACAAACAAGCTGTTGGATTCAGGAGTAAAGCTGCTGTCTACTGGACTGGAGAATCCACATTGTAGACTGGAGAGTCTTAGGTATAGAATCTCTTTTTCCTCTGTGAAGATTCTGAAAAATAGTGATAGTTTGATAAAATTTTCCTCTCTACAGGTTGAAGGACTGTCAGATCACAGATGAAGGTTGTACTTCTCTGGCCTCAGCTCTTAAGTCCAACCCTTCCCATCTCAGAGAACTGGACCTGAGTCTCAACAACCTGCAGGGTTCAGGAGTGAAGCTGCTGATTAGTTTTGTGGAGAGTTCAGACTGTAGACTGCAGACTCTGGGGTCAGTAGAGTTTGGACTATCATTAACTGTTCAGTAGCTGGCTTTCCAGCCAAATATATGTATGCATATGTTCAATTTGCTGAGTAGAAATGTAATGCAATATAAAAATAGAAATAGTGCAAAAAGGTTATGCTTGGATGAGGTTGACAAGTTGTTGTATTAATAAAAGAAAAACATCAAGAAGTGCAATTGCAACAGCCTTTGTGAATAAATGATCTGAATCCACTGAAGCTGAGATGAAAACTTCTGATCTCTGTGGAGCTCAGTAATTTGGATGGCAACTTAGTCTCTCATATGGTTTTCAGAATAGGTCTGGAAGAGTGTTCAAATATACCAGTCAGCATGTGTCTGAATTGTCCTAAAGGTGACTGTTGCCTTGTTTATCCCTACAGGTTTAAATGAACCTGGACAGTAGAGACAGGTGACATCATTCATCAAGCGGCCATGTTTTTCATCAATATCATGATAAACATTAAGTTCATTGATTAAAGAAAAGGGGTAGTGCATCAAGTATTTTACTTCTTCCTGCTCCTTTTCAAACACATAAAATGTATCTGTTTTGTTTTTGAGATTTTGTTGTTTATGTTTGCTGTTATTTTTTTGGTTCTTGTCATGTTTTTTTTCCCTATTTTTATGTTCTTTAATACATGTTTGAAATAAATCTAGTGTATTGTATTATACTCTATTCTATGCTCTTCTATTTATTCTAATTATAATCATCTATTTTTCATCGAGCCTTTACTCGCTCATATCTTCAAATGAATCACTAGCACTTGTAACAGAAATAGACTACAACCCCCTAGCAACTACAATAAATAACATAGTAAATGCCTAACAGCAGCCTGTTTGCTACCTTGTACAGCCCCAACAATTGGAGACCTTCATGAGTCCAAATTGATTTACGTAACATGCATTAATTAAATCTAAGAATAATTCCACAGAATCCAAAATTAGTTGGACCTAAACTTATCAAAATACCTGCCACAGCATGACAATCTACTAGCGAAAAAAGCAGCTGTGTTAATTGATTGTTACTCAATTAGTGCTGCTTGTGAAAAAGGACATAAAAAATAATGATGTAGAACAAATGTATAGTCATAGAGCACCAACAATTAAACATTAAGTAGTAATGTGATAACTAGCAACTATATTGTGAAGGGATCACACCTGCTAGGACACCCATCAACATGATGACTCATGGGTCAGACCACACCCATCTTTGAACTTGGCCTAAAATTTGAACTCACCTAACCCATAAAGTTTCATGATTGCATCTTGCACCACACCATAAATATGTATAAGAAAAAGCACGTTTTTGTTTTTCAGGTTTGGAGCATTTCAAACCATCACTGACCCTCACACAACTGTAAACGTTTAGTTGGTTTGAACAGCAGGTGGCGCTGCTTCATCAGCAACCACAGGGAGACGAGCTTGATTCAAACCTGTGACATAAAATCATTTTGACTGCAGCTGTCAGATAAATGTGGTTCAGGAGTATGTGGAAGTATGAAATATAAAATCATGTGAATGTCAGGTCAATGGGTAAAATATATGTGGGCAGTTGACTTAATTACATAAAAAACCTGCTCTAAAGTGTGTACTAAAAGTATGTGGAAACCTGACAAATGTGTATGGCCAAATGTAAAGGGAGTGAATATGTGGAGTTACATTATATGGCTAAAACGTATATGGCTAAATGTATGTGACCAGTTTGAAATGGAGATACTCAAGTAAATCCAAAACTTAAGTAAATGCACTGAGTTACCTTCCATAGCTGTCGTGTGTGTATGTTGTGTGTGTGTGTTCGTGTGTGTGTGTGTGTGTGTGTGTGTGTGTGTGTGTGTGTGTGTGTGTGCGTGTGTGTGTGTGGGGGGGGGGGCTGTGGCTCAGGAGGTAGAGCGGGTCTTCAAATGGACAGAGGAGGATCAGTGTGAGCTGTAGGTTTCAGTGGCTGAGTGATTTTAGTGATGTTAAATCAGAAAAACCAGCTGGTGTCCACGACTCTTCACCTCTATCACTCTCCTCCTTTTATCTCACCCGGGGGGGGGGGGGGGGGGGTATGGGCTGTGGCTCAGTGGCTATCACTTGAAACAACAGAAACCTTCATTGGGCAAGTCATATTATTATTATTATTATTAGTAGTAGTAGTATTCAGCTACTGTATTATGTTATTATGTTTCAGTTGTCTCTAAAATCTTCTTACAACAGGATTATGGTACTGCATGGAATAATGTATATTTACTACAATTTTAAGCGGATAAAAGCCTTTAAAATTTGTTGTAAATGTCAATTAATTTTTAGGTGAGTCTTTACATGTCACATTCTAATTAACAGGTAATATATATATATTCATACTATATATCATATAATATATACTATATGAAAATGTACAAAAACAGGCAAAAAAGAAAATTGAAAATAAAACCAGCCTCAAGAATAAATACAAATGAAAGAACAGGCCAATATATGAAAGAACGTACTGAGATGAAACAGAATATAACAATTTAAAAATAATCAGGCAAATAAATAAAATGTGAATTAGTTAATACAGAAATGAGAAAACAGAGGATGAAAAGAGCAAATATCCATCTCCAACTATCCCAACCTAAACTCCACAGAAAAGGAGAGGAAAGTAAAATAACACTCATACAACAAAACAGACAACAAACCTAACATTTATTCCAGTGCCTCAAAAACATCCCAGTTGTGTTAATATCTTTGTTAATGCTCTGGTGTAATAGTCTTATTTCAGGTTCATCAGTGTCTGACATTGCTTGGCTGCTAATTTGACTTTTGAAAATTTTCACAAAAACTTAAAGGCAGCTGTGTTGGGAAGGGAATGAGCAGGCTTTACCCAGTGGACAATAGTTCTCTCAGATCTGGCCAGGCCAGCCTTGCAGCATGATGTCACTGCCTGTTTAACCAAAGACAAGAGAGGAAGTTACTTTAACGGCAGTGGTTATGCCATCCTCAGTGAGTCTTCCATGAAGACAATACACCTGCTTTAAGTAGATAATGTATGACCAGACTATTAACCTGTGTGTGTGTGTGTGTGTGCCTGCAGTGCATGATGGATATAAAGTTGATTCAGATGTGTCAGTAACTCTAGAGTTTAGAACAAGCCAATCAGAGGGAGTGTTTCTGGGAATCAGCAGTGAAAAAAATGATGCAATTGGACTCGAGATGATCAATGGACAGGTGAGCAAAGACTTACCTGTGTGCATGTGCTGTTGACCTCGGCCCCCCCAGCTGTTAGAAAACTCTCCGCTGATCATTAAGCCCCACCCCCAAACAAAGAAAAAAAAAATAAAAAAGTTGTTTAAATGTCACAGGTGAACTGCTGATGATCATGTACTGTAAATTATCAATAATTCATTGCACAATTAAAAAAAACGTAGTCTATGTATAACGTTACTGATAATGGAGCAAACACTGAGCCTTGGGGAACCTCACAGTTAACCAATAATGTAAATTAGTCATTAATTGAAAATACGTGGCTCCAAGTATTTCTGAGAATTTCTTTAATAATTAAATTTTGATCAGTAAGTAACAACTGCTTTTTTTTAGATCAATATGATCTGTATATTACATGTAAATAAATAAATAAATGGAACCTGTGGTCCTCTTCAGAACCTTTCAGAATGATGATATACTTACAGTTAGGTACATAAGTACTGGGACAGTGCCAAAATGTGTGCAATTTAGCCTCTTTACACCACCACAATGGACTTGAAATGAAGCCATCAAGATGCGATTGAAGTGTAGATGTTCAGCTTTAATTCAAGGGGTTTAAAATGAAATATCACATTAACCGCTGAAGCATTACAACGATTTTTATACACATACATTCATTTTAAGAAAATATTTGGCCAAACTACAATTAATAGAAATAAAAAGATTATTTTTATTACTAGAATGACAATCCTTTGCAGGATTGATTGACTGAAGTGTGAAACCCTGTGACTTGAGTTGGCTTGACCACTGAAAAATATTTAAATTCTTTGCCTTGAGAAGCTCCCGGGTTGCTTTTACAGTATGTTTTGATCATTATAATTATTATATGTACTGTTAAGCATCATCTTATCAGTTTTTCCAGCATTTGGCTGTATCTGAGCAGATAGTAGAGCCCTATAAACTTCAGAATTCAACCATGCTTCTGCTATCAGCAGTCACATTTTCAATTAACACCAGTGATCCAGTTCAATTGGCAGCCATAAATGCCCAGGCCATAACACTGCCTCAACCATGTCTGACAGATGATGTGGTGGCTGTGGACCATGAGCCATCCCTTTCCTTCTCTATACTCCTCTCTTCCCATCATTCTGGTACAAGTTCATCTTTGTTTCATCTGTCCAAAGAACTTTATTCCAGGACTGGGCAGGCATTTTTAGTTGTTTTCTGACAATTTTAATCTGACCTCTCGGTTATTGAGTGTTACCAATGGTTTGCACCTTGAGGGAAACCCTCTGTATTTACATTCATGCAGGCGTCTCTTGATTGTAGACTGTGACAATGATACGTCTACCTCCTTGAGAGTATTCCTGACCTGGCTGGATGTTGTGATAGGCTTGTGATAGATGTGATGTGATAGAGTTCCAATGAAAAGCTACCAAATATAAAGTCAAAACTTGGAACTCTGCTTCATTTGTCATGAAATAATGAGGTAAAAGGGGATGCCTGGCCACTGGCCATGAAACTGATGATCAGTGAATTTTCCAATTACTTTTGAGCCTCTGATAATGAGATCCTATGTATAAAAATGGCTGTAATTCCTAAACGTTTAATGTAATATTTTTCTCAATCCCTCTGATTTTAAAATGAAAGTCTACATTTCAATCACATCTTGATGCTTTATTTCAAATCCATAGTGGAGGTGTAAAGGGCCAAAAAAATGTGTCACTGTCCAAATATTTATGAACCTAATTTTATATTCATTATGTAATGTTTTATGTTTTCCTCAGGTGGTGTTTAATGTGAATAATGGTGCCGGTCGACTGTCAGTGCGTTCAGTTGGTAAGGTGTTGTGTGATGGACAGTGGCACCACCTGCTGGTCAGAAAAACCAAACACACCCTGAGTCTGATTGTAGATGGGCGGAGTTACACAACCCCCAACCCCTACCCACAATCTACCTCTGCTGAGACTAACAATCCTGTATACCTGGGAGGTTATCCAGGTGAGAAACTCTGAAATCTGCTGTTTGTTATATAGACATACATACCTACATACCTACATGTGTGTGGAAATAACTGATGTTAACATGTCAACATGTTTGTCTGTCTGTCTATCTCTCTCTCTCTGACCTGTCCACCTGCCACTCTCTTACCCTGTCTTTTTATCTGTCGATGCACCGGTCTCTCTCTTTCTGTCTGTTGTTCTTTCTCTCTGACCTGTCTTTCTTCTTGTCTGTCTCTGACCTGTCTCTTTGTTACAGTTGGTGTTAAACAAAACTGCCTGTCGATCAGTTCCAGGTTCAGAGGTTGTTTGAGGAGCCTGCAGCTCATTAAGTCTCATATGAGCAATGCTCTCGACCTAAACACCGCCCACCTCCTGTTGGGTGTCACACCTAACTCGTGTCCTGTTGCCAAGTAATGCCCAGGTGGCCTCTGATTGGTCCAATAATAGTCACATTAGATCACATTTCTCCAGAGGGCAGACAAACATATTTTACTATTGAGGAGATGACTGATATGTAAAAAGTTTGTAGAACCTTTTTTGTCTGGTAGCAGCTCATTGTTTTACATTTCCAACACCTGACTTTTTATCTCTCTGATACTTTGATCTAATACTCTTTACATGAATCAATAAAGATTATCTAAAATTATTCAAATGCCTCAGGTTCATTCCCTCAGTTTGGAAATATCATAGAAAATTAAGATTTACTCAGTAATAACTAAACAATAGTCGGGTCATATCCAAATGAAATTTAAATTTCAACGGAGTTTTCAGAAATAGTTCAAATAAAATGTGAATTAAATAATTTCTCTCCCCTCCTGCTGTGTGATATTAGTTGACTGGTGCATGGATATAACAACTGATGGAGCTGGTTCTCGAGTCCATGCCATCACTGAAGAAGAAGAGGTGACAACAAGATGAGATTTTTAAGAAACTGAACAATAAACTAACACTGGAAAGAGGGTTTAAATACCTGCCATCATTTTCAAAAAGAGAAGACAGGTCTGGTTGTTCATTTATTTTATTTTAGTGAGTAAAGACACAGTTGGGGTGTTTATCATAAGTAAAATATGGTTTGTGTAACCTGACACAATGGGTAGTGGTCAGTGAGTAATATCAATAAATTAATAAATAAATTCATAGACAAATGAGAGAATTGAGTACCAACAGGATTTTCAATAGTAGGATGGGAGAATGGCACATTACTATTGCATTATGGGTAAATACAGAGCTGAATTTTAGCTGCTAAACAGTGAGCGGTTACAGTGCTAGCATTCATGCTGTTTCACATTTCAGACAAGAAACAGATTGCATCAGATTGTTAGAATAAAAGATCCAGTTCCTCAGAGGTCAAATAGGTAAGAGTTAGGTGTAAAGTCTGAGATTAATGCACATCTGTCAGATGTGATGTGAACCATTTGGTTTCATAAAGCTGTCACATAGTTGTGAGCAAACACAACTGAATCAACCAGCTAATTTTAATGTCTGCTTCCCCTGTCGGGGAGGTGTGTGTTAGTTTGTGTGTGTGTGTGTGTGTGTGTGTGGGGGGGGGTAAGTCAATTTGTTGGGGACAGTTCATCTGAGCTGATTGCCATGGGTACATGTTGATGGCATCAGAGTAGCGCCCCCTGTTTGTCTCACCTGTCTGTGTTCAATTTCTCACTCTTTTACACACAGAAGTCATTCTTTGTCTTAAATGTAAAAATTTCATCATGACGCTTCCAACTAAATCTAATCATACTATCAGGCTAATGCTAACTTAAGCTAACTCAGCCAATGGCCCCGGCCCTAGTCTATAAGACAGGCGAACTGTGTATGTGCATTTGTGTGTTATGTGAGTGTGTAAATGTGTGTCCAAAATGTACATGCATGTGTGTGTGTGTGTGTGTTTGTGCATATGTGTGTTGCCACTGCAGCGTCTTCGTTGGTGCTGTAGTCTTGACTACAGTTCCCATAAATTCAGCAGAGCCTTCAAGGTTCAGTCCTGAAAGAGAGACACATGCAGCTATTGAACAACAACACAGCTCATTGTAGATTTTAATCCCTGAGAGAAAGTCGTCCTCTTGTGGTCACATTCCCAATTTTACAAAATCTGTTTTGATTCTGATTCATCCACCTGGGGACTGCTATGATACCAGACCAATCCATCAGCTTGATTTTTCAGAGTAAAATTGAACATGGCCACCAGAGGGAGCTAGCCTGGGGAACTGCATGCCCATGCTAATTAGAATGTTAACATAGCACTGCAAGCCTAGTGCAGAAGGTTTACATATCGTGGCATGTTAATATCACTACTGTCAACTCAATAGTTTTGATTATATCCAGGAAAGATGTACTGTAGATTTGGATTCTGTTTTCTGTCTCAAAATGACCACATAAGTAACAGAACCAGAATCTGGTTTAGAACCTGAACCAGCACTTGATACAGATGAGCAACAGGGGGCTGATCCACACATCAATGATTTCACAATTGAAAGAACAGTGAATGACATCAAAACAGCATGTAAGGCTAACATTGATGTACTGTTTCATATTAGGTGATGTGTCGTCTTTTGGCAGCTTTTCTTATCCGGTTCAGGGTCTAAGGACTGAGGAAGTCATAGTCTGTAAAGACTTATGAGCAACTTTGGGCAAATATGTAATTTTTGGATAGTGGGCAGTATAAATAAAACTGACTTTACTTGATAATGATCCTCTTCATTGATTAATCACTTATCAGCTGAGTAATCAAGAAGGCTGGCTACCTCCTCCTTTCTGATTATTTCGTCAGTTTTTAATCCAGTCAGATTATGTTCTTCTTGCAGGTTTTCACCAAACAATCACAATAGATCCTTCCAGTCCTCTGTGGTTCCTCCCACACATTTCATCCAATCAGGACATTTCCCTCTCTTTCTGTATTCACCTTACAGTTTTCCTTTATCCTCTATCACACCTAATTGAACCATTTGTTCTTGGACACAAACACTTGTTTAAAACATGCAAACAGCGTGTAATGAATGCTGCCATGCACCAATCAGCATATCAGAATCGGCCTTAAGCTCCACCTGTAGGTGTGGGGTCTGACCCTTCCTGTTACCTGTGATGTCTCTAATCAATCACATCATCAGGAGAGACTTCAGTTTCTTTATGGACGACGACTCGAGTGACAGACAGCTCAGGATGCTGCCGCCGCGCCTCACTGAGCGCAGTCGCCAGGGCCTTCAAGAGAGACATGAGAGTCATATCTGGTTCCAGGTCCAGGTTTTGATTAACCCTTGACAGACCAGTAAGGAGGTAGGACAGACCTGTCCTGTGTCAATCCAGGTCCAGGTCTGTCTTGGATTGATCAAGGTCTGAGGTTTAATTCAGTCTTCTCAGTCTTCTGTTTAAAGGCCATTAAGTAAGAGGTTTATTTGTGATGGATTAAATTTGGCAGACACTGGGCGATATTGATGTTTGTACGTTAAGATTTAATCGTCCAGCAACTTCTCTGCTCTCACTGTTTCAGTCCATCAATCAAGCACACTTTGATGCTCACACTGAACGTGAACACTAGCCCATGGTTGAATTTATCTATAGAAAGTCCTCGTCGTTGACTGAAAGAGGGACAGGTGGCATTACTTTTATCAGTTTTACGATGAACAGAGATCAAGAAGAAAAAAATAAATTATATAGAGCTTCAGCTGTCTAGAAGATGCAAACAATATGGTCTCAGTTGTCCTGCAAAGTTCAGGTCTAAATCATAGCTCAGTCTCAATAGTCTTTTAGCTACAACATGTAAAATACTACTGCAGCAAGAGTAAAAAAAAAAAAAAAAAACACTGTTGTTGAAACTCGATATTTTCAAAGAACAGATCATAGAAATACTCATAATGCAAGGATGACCAAAATTTCTGATCTGCCAAAAAAAGCATCTCCTCAAAAGACAACTAATCTGGCCAAAGTTTGGCCCGATTCTCAAAGTAGTTTTAGGAGAGGGGCTGACTTGGGGCTAAAATCCCATTAAATCTGTACAGTGTCTGTCCTGGTTTAGACAGTTACCTGGTCGTGGTCAATTTCTGTATCTCCTGAAATTACAATTCTTTTCTCGATTCTGGTTTCTGAAATTCCTCCTTTTACCGTCTGAAGAGAAAGATAGACAAAGAGAGAGAAATTCAGACAGTAGAAATTAATCTAGTTAAACATCTTTACTGGTTCCTCTAATTTTCTGATGTTTCTAATCTCTCAGTTGTCTCCCTTTTCTGTAATATCCCCCAGAACTCATATCTTGACTGTCTCTGATGGACAAAAAGTTTACAGAATGCAAACCAGTTATTCTGCATTACAATGATGAGGTGCGTTACAATGATAATGTGCAGTAACTTATTGATATGTGTTACCTTGGTGATGTGTGTGGTGGTGGTAGTGTTTGAGGTCTCTGCAGTGAAGGTCTGGGAGCTCAGCAGTAGACCTGCAGGAGGATCAGAGTCCACTCGACTCTGAAATACACAAACACATGAACAACAGTCTAGACATTTATATCAATCATTAAATCAATACTCTGAAGCAGTACTGATTTGTTATTCATGTTCATGCTCATGAAACAGAAACTGGTGAAGCCTTCAGGTGTTTTCTGGAAACACTGCAGATATAAAACATTGAGTCAGTATATAAGATTATGAGCTTAGTATCACAAAATCAGTGTCAAAAAAATCAAATTACTACTTAAAATTACTACTGAGGTTCTATTAGCTGCTTGAGTCATTTTATAAACGGTACCAAAAACTGAATTTAACCAGTGAATAATCATTTTGAAGTTATTATTCATTCTGTTTTTAATTATTCCTATTGTAGTGTAGGTTCATATTGTAATGAAGGTTTATAAGACCCATGTCTTATGAATAAAGACAGATTGTCCTCACCCCTGGGGCTTCATATGTAAGAGTCTTCCTCATTACCGGGACCTCCTGAAATATCCAGAGAGGGAAATTATGATTAATAATAATACTCACAAACTCCAAAAAACCTATGAATCCTTTCCTCATTTGGTTCTAAATTCTTAAAATTTCCTCCCCAATAACACCTGTAAATATGCAGATGTTATTGGGTTTTTTTGACCATATTCATGTCAGCAACAATTATTTCCACAGGGATTCTAAGCAAAAGTCAGAGAAGCTGTTTCCCTGGGGTAAATGGGAAAGGAGTCACCAGTGTCACTGGGGTACGTTTTACTTGGGCAGGAGTCTCTGGGACAGGTTTCGCTGGGTCACCGGTTACTGGTGTCACTAGGGATGTAGACACTGGGGCAGGTTTCATTGGGTTAGGTGTCATTTAAGTCACTGGGGCAGGTTTCAATGGCATCAGAGGGCCAGGAATTAGTGGGGTAGGGGTTAGTGTTTTCACTTAGGTATGTCTGATGGGGGCAGGAGTTACTGGGAAAGGTTTTGTTGAAGCAGTAGTCACTTGGGAGGGAGTTACAGGAGCAGGAGTCACAGGAAAGATTTCACTTGTTTCACTAGGGGAGGTCACAGGGGAGGAATTGCCTGGTTGGTTACACATATATTACTCTCCGATGTTACCTCCTGCAGATGTTTGGGTTCTTCATCATCATCACTGTCACTGCTCTTGGATGGCTGTGTCTGATTGGTCAAGCAGGGGGAGCACTTTGAGGTCAAGCTGGGTGAAAACAGGGGAGGGGAGTTTTCTCCCAACATCCACCTTCCTCTGTCCTCTTCTGAGTCGTCAGAGTCCTCCTCATTTTGATAATGCTGAGACAAACCCCCAGTAGTTCGAGAGCCCATAACAGCCCGGGGTCTTGTGTTGGGGCTGTTGTTAGCCTCCATGCTAGTTAGATCCTGCTCCCCATAGCTAACTGCCAAGTTAGCATTATTGCTATCCTGATTAGTATCATTAGAATCTGGGCTTTGAGCCTGTCTGACCGCAGCCTCCATGGCCTCCTCTACTGCAACCTGTGCTAACACACTGATAGCATCTTCACTTGCCTCGCTTTCATTATCATCATCACTAGCCTGGCTGCTAGTCTCATCACTGACATCATCATCACTGACCTCCTGCTTATATGCTGGACTATTAGCCCAGTAGGCATTATTTGCCCACCTCTCTGTGATAACATCAGCATGTGTCATGCTGGCCCCTGGGGAAGGGGGCAGGGGGTTACTAGAGGGCAAGTCCACAACACTTCCTATTGCTACCTGAGGCTTGTCCACCATTGGCTGGTCCTGGTCTTGTGACTCTGTCATCAAGAAGATGGTCTCCACCTTCTCTGAGGTCTGAAACAGGAAGTGAGGATAATAAAAGTCATCAGATATACAGGTTCAATGAACACTCAGGGTTTCACAGGTACGGAATTCTAACACTTACCTGGTTATTATTTATCTGATGATGTTAGAAATGTCAAACATCTGATTCAGAAGATTTTACTGCAGCTTGCTGTGTGTGTAAGATCATATGAAGATCAGACTAAGTCTAGCCAATAATACATTGATTGCAAGGATTCATGTTTTCATAATGATGTACTTTTGTTTTAACATGAGAATCTGAATACATCTGAAACATATCACAACTCTGATGTGTCCACAGATCAGCTGTGAACAAGACAATTCTCTCTTTCATCGCCTCAGCTAAACACTGAGTATTGAACATAAAGCATTGTGGACCTGCAAAAGGATTTTTTACAGTTTAGTAAAAAGAAATAGAAATAAATTAAATATCTCCACAAGGAGCTGAGATCAGCTGCTTGAAAATTTTGAAAATAAGTTTTACAATTAAAGCTGCTCTTTGTCTCCTCTGCTCTGTGCAAGGGAGTTTATAGTAAGCTGGTGTTTAGTTTTGAAGTTGTTATGCATAGAAGGTATATTTTTGCTTTTCTTCTGAGCCACATGGGAGCTGTCATCATCTTCTGTAAAATACTGCCACACTGCTGAGTTTATACTTCCACCTGTTCCAGTAACAGGTGATAAAAACACTGAAAACAATGGCAAAATACAGCTTCAGCAGGGCAGTCTCCCGCTAAAAGAGCATTCCTAAAAAGCTTATAAAGAAGGACAGACAAGTTGACAGACAGGTAGACAGAAAAGTTAGCCGGCGGGCCACCAGCTAATAAGCTAGCTTTAGTCAGCAAGAACGTTTGCATGCTCATTAATATCCTGGTTTTGATTATATTCTGGATGTTTCTAACAGTATCTGATTGTCAGCCTACAGGTGAACACATGAAGACATACAAATACAGATATAATCAGAAACCTGATCAGGTGTTTAAAGGCCACAGTATCCTGGTTTCTATTGGCGTACTGAGTATAATATATCCAGGTTTCTGTAAACCAGGAGAAGGTTTTTACATGCACCACACAAAACTTAGAATACTTCAAAACTCTGTTAGTAATTATGATACCAGATACGTGTTCTCTTGTAGCCATTACGTCAAAACCCCCCTCATCTTCTTCACTGCTGTTCACTTCATTCAAGCAGTTACTCAAGCTTGGTGTCTCTTTCAGGACACTGAGTCTCCACAATCTAAAATCTGTTTTATTCTGATGTCCCTTCTGTACCCTAAAAGGTATATAAACCTGTTAATGTTCTGACTGACACACAGATAACTACCTATTAGAGTTTCTTCCACACAAATGAACTGATGTTACCACAACATTTGGCTTTTTCGAACAATGCTCTGACCAAGCCCTAGACAGACACACAGTCAGACAGACAGGAAGACAGGCACCTTCAGCAGGTTGTGTTCTCTGAAGGTTTTTTGTTCTCTAGCCGACTTCAGAAGAGCGGTCAGTTCAGGAGACATTTCATCAAATGTAGGTTTAGGCTGCACATACACAGAACACAAACAAACAAACACACAAAGGGGAAAGAGACCGAAAGATAAACAGGAGGTGGAAACTTTAGGCCTTTGAATTGTATCGGATTTTTCAGCAATTTTCATAATAAGGTAAAATAAAAACTCAATAAATTCCAGCAGAATCTAATGAGCCAGGCTGCAGCCATGCAGGGATGAGGCCAAGGGGCATGGTTAATATACAGGGTGTGGCAATAATTCGTTAGTAATTAGTCTATAATTACTAACCAGTGTTTGTTATTTGCTGATGAGCACATTTTAGATGCTTGTAGCTGACTCATATATGACACAACAAACTTCTATTATAGTTTTTACTGTGATCAACAGGTACTTATATTTATGAACATGGTCATATACATGGGCCATGATTTGTTTTAGTAATCTGTTTTAACAGAATGCAGCCACCTCGATGACTTCTCTGACATGGTGTTAGTTTGGAGCCAACTCCTAGTAAATGTTCAGTATATGTTAAGTAAGTTAGACCAAACAGTCTCCATTAGGTTTGGCAAGTTTAAAGTTGTGAAAACAGCACTAGGTATGTTGCACATGTGCTGTAGAGATTACTGTCAGAGAAGGACATGATCTGGATATAAAGATACAGAGACACAAACACACAAAAATACAGGAGGGGGTTAAACACAGTAACAAAACTACGAAATAAGAACCCACTAAAAAAAAATTTAAGGTTTTGTAAACCATCCTTACTTTCATGTTGTTAACATTCACCGTGCTGGTTTACCTTGACTCTGGATGGCTTATGAGAAAAACATACAAACATGTAAAGGGTCTCCTCCTACAGAGGTCTTTGTGGTAATTTGAGGGATTTGGATACTTTGACAAACTACAGATGAAGCTTTCTGACTCCGTGACAAGTTTAAAGTTTCCAGTTGCATGAATGAAACTGAAGGTTTTGGAAATTCTTGGGGGCTTCTTAGTCAAACAAGGTGAAAAGCAGCACAAAAACAAAGTAACCAATCAAAGGAAGTATCAACTGACAGGAAGTGAAGAGCAGTAAATTAGAAATAAGCTCCACCCCAGCTATCATCAAAAACCACTGATGAATGCAGGGTAAATAAAACAACTAAAATACAAATAAAATCAGCTGTCACTTCCTGTGCACCATTTTGATCAGAGCAGGAGAAACAAAATGGTGTCTGGGAGGAGGTGAAGGGAAAAGCTGACAAGGGTTTAAACTGAACACTGCAGCTCCACACTCCCTCCTGCCGGACTCACTGCAGCTCTTTTCTGCCTTCTGTTGTACTCGCTGCCCTCACTAAAGCTCCACACCACCTCTCCCTGATTTTACTACACTCACTACAACTCCACAATGCCTCCTGCTGGGCTCACTGGAACTTCACACTGCTGCTTGCTGGACTAACTGCAAGAGAAATCTGTCCAAACAGTAGAATTTTGAAACTCAGAGGGCAGTGCTGCTGTGCTCTAGTTTTTGCAACTTCTGGTTCTTACTAATCTGACTGATGCAACCTGACATGCCTAAAACTATTTCAGCATGTTTTAACAGTGTCTCAGGATGATATTAAAGTCCTGAATGACATGAACCAAATATCAGATCTGATCTCCACCTTGTCAGTCAGGTTACTGCAGTTTCTTGGAGCTGAGGTGCTTAGTTTGAACAGGATCAGATGAGCCAGCGTTCAGCCACCCTTTCTGTTTCAGTGCTGTGTTGGGGTAACATGTTGCTGTGACGACGCTGTGTTTGCTCCTCATGCTTGTTTTCCATGCCTATCACAAACCATCCAATCAGCATACCATTCTGGCCATGGAGGGTGACTTCCTGCTGAGGGCAGGACTTAGATTCAGCTCATCCACAGGCAATCTAGGACTGAGGAGGGGGGTCAAAGGTGACATCACAGAGGCTCTGCTGCCTCCAAGGTCCAGGGCTCTGGCACTGCCCTCTCCTGCCTCACTGATGACATCACTGATGACACCACAGATGCCGGCTGGCGGCTCCAATGGTGAGGTTGGTGTCTTCACCTCATGAATCGTGATCAGCGGTTCTCCTGTGATTACATCATCAGCAGTGGACAGTGGGATGACTCGGACCTGCCCACCCATGTCAATACTCGTCAGGGTAACGTTGGAGCTATCATCCCTGGTCGTCATAGTGACAATCCTGCCAGAGGTTGTGTCGTAGCTCCGTCCAACAGTGTAGCTCTTCTCTCTGATTGGCTGAGGGGGAGCCTGGTTTGTTATGACCCCACCCTCCTGAAGCGCACAGGTAAGCAACATCAAACACAGACTGAACGATTAACCAATAAGGTGACAGGTGAGGTCACTTTACGTTTCTAGTTTCTATTTCTTCTATTTGCTCCAGCTCTTGTTTTTATTTCTATTGATAGTTGTACTATGAATAAACACCAGAGTTTAAGTTTCAGAATCAGTTTCAGATACAGATTCACGTTTTCAGCTGCTCATGTTTACTGTGACTTTTGTTCAGCCAATCTAAACAATGAAGCTATGTCTGGAAGTGTAGAATTTATTATATTGTGTTATATCCCTATATTTAGATCATTATCACATGGAGACTACAATGTTGCTATCAGACATTGCTTACAGTCTGTGATCACTCTGATCAAGACAGACCAGACGGACTGCAGGGTAATTTTGTCACATGGAAACATAATGTGACCAAAACATATCACCAGTATGATTCCATCTTGTAGGATGTTATAGCCCCCCTACAGTCAAATATGTGGTTACTGATCACCACTAATGTTTAAACGTCTCTACTGAGCACCGTCTGTGTGTTTTTTTTTTTTTTAATTTTCACCTGTTGAACAGTTCAAGTTTCTCTGCTCTTACGCTAAGTTTAACATCAGTTTAACACCTGCACGTATCTGCAGAATTTTTGTGTTTTTAATTGATGGCACAGGTGACCTACCTCTGTAGAGCTGCTGTCCAACAGGAGGGGCTGAGACACAGAGAGAGAGAAAGAGAGATAGACAGGGAAAAACAGACAGTATGGCAGTATGTTTATTCTACCAGCAGATATCAGAGTGTTTGATATGATATACTGTATATAGGACTGAGTGTCTTCCGTCTCTCTGTCCTCACCTCATCTGGCTCCAGAGGTTCGATCATCGGGGAGTCATCAACCCGTCGTAGAGGTGAGGAAGCCAGACGTTTCTCCCACTCTGTCATCCCCCCTCCTCCTCCTCCTCCCTCTAAGAAGGAGCGCCTGAGAGCGCTGATGGTGCACTGAGGTTTCTGTACCTCCTCAGGACTCCCCAACATCTCCTATGCAAACACATGCAAGAGGACAGGTAAGAGTTTGGGTGGGAGGAAAGGTGAACACTGTCTTTATGAGAAGAGAACATGACAAAATCAAGAGTACTTAAATTAGATTTACCTGAGTTTTCAAATCTTCATCCTGATCAGACTATCAGAGAGAGAGACAAACAGGTAAAGAGACAGTTAATTACTATCCACACAGTATGAGTAGTGACTGTACTACCCTCATACAGATGTACCTCAGTGGCTGTCAGGTCTCCATCCAAAGCCGTATCAGTCAGCTCAGTCTAAACACAAATACAACTCAATATCAATTCAATATAGAAGTTTGAGTGTAAACACTAACTAGTAAATTATAATAAGTTAGCTTGATACACAAAACTTTGTTAAACTGCACATGGCCATACATACCATATATAGAAGAGACAGATGAATAGGTGCTTGTTACCTTGGTGTCCTGTTTCTGAGGAGTCAGAGGACTCTGCTGAGATATCTCGGTCACTCGGGTCTTCTCCTCCTCCTCTTCTTCTTCCTCCTCCTGCTGTTGAACTTCTTCTTTGTCCACCTCCAT
Source organism: Istiophorus platypterus (assembly GCA_016859345.1). NCBI lineage: Eukaryota > Metazoa > Chordata > Actinopteri > Istiophoriformes > Istiophoridae > Istiophorus > Istiophorus platypterus. The sequence goes on along the minus strand of CM029125.1, from coordinate 20,917,210 downwards.
CACCTCCTGCAGCCCCTCCTCCACTACCAACACCTTCTCATCTAGGAAATAGAAGTCAGAAGGGAAGAGGAGAGGACACAAGGAGACAGAAAGAGGAGTCAGTTGTTTTACAGTTTCAGTCACCTTTATTGTCTCCATCAGTTTGTTTCTTTACCTTGCTCCTCCCTCCTCTCCTCTGTCCTCCTCTCAGGTGTTACAGTGGTGATGAGGTCACTGACGGCAATGGCTTTAGATGCTGCATACAGCCCTGAGCCCATATCTACACACACACACACACACACACACACACACACACACACACACACACACACACACCAGCTTTAATGTCATCAAGGTGTTGCTGGCATCAGCTTTCACAGGGACGGATACTGTAGAACCTTGAGCCAGCTGCAGCAGTGGTATTCACAGCAACCACTGTGAAGCTGTCGGCCAGTCCGCCATCATGTTCATCAGCAGTAAAGCATTACTCACAGCTCGTTGTGAAGGAAATGGCACACTCAGCCAATCAGAGCTTAGGGCGCATGCATTGCAGCCAGTGCCAACCAGCCAATAGGCACTCAGAACCACAAAGCCATGACCTAGTATTATTCAGAATCACACTACTTGTTGGCAAGGAAATGAACAATGCTAACAATACTGGCAAAGCCTACAATTGCTTACAAAACTAAATATATCTACATGTCAGCTAGAGTTGTTTTATCTGACTGACAGCTGGGTTGCCCAGCTGTTTAACAGCTGTATGTTCATTCCCACCTGGACAGTCATTAGACTTGTGACAATCTACTCCCAGTGCAAATGATTGATATAGAAGATATCAGGACTGTATTTTTAGTGTCTGTTAAATGTTGTCATAGACCTCATCCTCTGCTGACAGATGGTCATTTGTTTTACTATGTATGTCTTCCTTCCCCGCTCTTTAAACCATCTGTCTCCAGGGTCTCCAGTCCTCCTAATGGAGGAGGACTGATGATTGCTGAACCGAGTAAACCTGTTTATCAGATGGTTTAGGTCTGTTGTCTTGTGTCTGCAATGGGCTGTATACATGAATGGTCTGGTCTTGTTGGACATCCTATATGTTTTTATTTTCTTCTAAACCTGTTGTGCTGCTTGTACTGGACTTTGTTGTTGATCTGGATTCTTACTGGATCTTGTTGCTGTTTTTAATTAAGGTCCAGTTTGATAGCCACAAACTTTAAGAGTTTCCTCCAGATGTTTGTTTCCTATCTGTTTCAACTCATTACTTGTGGGCTGGTGGTTCTGGTTCTGGTCCCTAGCTTGTGTACCAGTCAAACAGTAAACACCAATCAGTTCATGGATCCCCTGTGGTCTTCAATGTGAAGGTTGTTTATGGGCTACACGTCACAGTTCAACTGAAAAGTGCATGAGTGAGTTGATTGGTTGCAACAGGATTAGACATGTCTTTGACTTAACCTCTCTGGTTGGCTCTAGAAGTCAGCTGGGACCTTGTCAGAGATTTAGTACACCCATGTCAGGTTTTGACAAAATGGGGGCTCATCCGCAGTTTTTTTTTTGTTAAAAAAAATATGCTTGGCCATTGGATTTTTTTCATCTAACAGCCACCTTGGATGGGAAGTCAAAAAGTTTATTTCGGACGTTGACAGAAAACCCACACATACACACCAATACTTAGTCTTTGACTCTCATTACCCACTGCAGCATTGGCAAAGAGTTATGAGAAACCTTCCCCACTGAGCTGATAATGTCCCAACAAGTGCCCAGGCTCAAGAGAAGGAGCACAACCACCTGAAGGATCCACTTAAAACTTGTGACTACCCTAAGTGGACCTTTTATGAAAGCAGCCACATGGTCCAGGAAGAACATCAAAACTACAGGTGGTGAAGAAAAGAAGAATAAACACAAAAATCATCATCCTTGCATAAAGTTCTGGAGGATTTGAAAAACTCAGGAGGATCTTCAACAAGCACCGTATCCCATGTTTTTCAAACCCAGCAACACACCATCCAACACAAGAAAAGCAATTTAGTGTGTGCAATCCAATGCATTGAGGAATGTACAGGCTTACTTATTAGTGAAATAAACAACCACTGAACAAACTCATGGCTAAACACAGGAGGGCCAATTTCTCAGGTCAAGACTCAGAAATTTACCTACACTTGAAGGAAATTGGGCAATCCTTTAAGGAAAGCAACAGACATATTTTGGATAGGAAGGGTAAAAGGTTTGAAAGAGGAGTGAAGGAGGCTATCTTAGTTAAAGTAGAGAAACCTTCCCTCCACAGAAGAGGAGGTCAACAACACCACTTATCCCCCACCTACAAAACAGTCTTTTCAACTCCCCTGGGGAATTTAGCAACCATTCACAAATGGCCTCATGTGACCCCAACTAATCTACCATATGTTGTTTCAACAGCTAGGAAAACTGAGAAACCAAGTGATATCAATGCCTTTGTTGACATCCCAGGTTAAATATCACTTACTCAGACTTTATATGGCAATTTTCTTATACTATGTTGCCCTCAATTTAACCCTTCTTGGGTACCATGACCTGGATGACTGAGAATCCTCACACACACTGTTGTCCTCCATGCCCATGTCCACTACACATATTAGGTGATATGAACATCCACTTAGAAAATCCAAACACTGCAAACCCTGACCCTAGCCTTAACCCGTAATCTGCCTGTCCCAATTACATTTAATCTAAAATCATAAAGTCTGAGTCTTAATATTTGTCCTTCTCTCTCTTCCCCAGTCAATGGTGCATCATACCTTCATCCACCCCTCTCACTGGCAGTGGCTTGTTGCTTTCCTACTACATGTCCTCTGGACCCCATTCCTAGCAATCTCCTCCCAGCCACATTTCCCACCTTTTTACATCAATCACACATGTGATAAATGCTTCACTGGCTTCAGGAAAATTTCCAACCCAATTCAAATAGGTTCAGGTAACACCTCTGCTCAAAAAACTGGCATTCAAAACCTGCCTGATTTGAAAATTATCAATCAGTCTCAATGCTTCCACTCCTATCTAAGGTTATCAAAAAGGCAGTTGTGAATTCAGAATTCAGTTCAGAATTCCACTCCTATAAATGATCTCCTCAATCAAAATTAGGAGTTTAAAAGCAGCTGTTCCACTGAAACTACTCTGCATTCCGTGACAGAAGCCTTAAGTGCTGCAGGATAGTCCTCAGTTCTTATCTTGCTGGAATTTTTAGCAGCCTCTGCATGGTGAACCACCACATCCTGCTGTCCTAACATGGGTATCGCAGGCAAAGCACATACTTGGCTTCAATCCTAAGTCACTGAGCATTCTTTCAATGTGTCATGGCAAGGACAAACATGCATATCCTATAGTCTTCCCACAGGGGTTCCCCCAAGGCTTGGTGTTTGGGCCTCTTTTCTTTGCAAATTACACTACCTCCTTGAGGTAGTAGCCTTGACTCTTACAATGGCCTTCTAGCGGGCCTCCATTCATGCACAGTGAAACCCTTACAGTTAGTCCAGAATCCAGCAGTCTATTGTTATGAATCTCTTGAAGACCTATCTCTTCCAAGACCTTTTCCTCTCCTAACACCTCAAAAACCCTAAAATGTCTAACTCAGACTACCAGTACACTTTTTGCCTAATCTCCTAGCACTTTGTCGTATGGAACAGATTTAGTACTTAGTACTTTCTTCAAGGTCTCCTCCTGTACTTAGGCCTAAACATTGTAAATGTATTGATTGCAGTGCATGTTAGAATTGGAGCTTTTCCCTTGTATGTTGTAGGTTTTCCCCTTTGGGATTTGTTTATTCATTCTTTGAAGTGTTGCTATGGAAAAAAAGACAACAGTGGCCTCGAGGGCATATCCATAGACTCAAGGGAATTGTTGTTTTTGCAGCTGTTATTCTCTCTCAAGTGGTTTTTAAGTACCTGCTGTAAGTAGGTGCATCAAGATCAATTTCTAGTAAAGATAAGTTTTCTTGGAAGGTAGTTAATGGTAAGGTTCTGATTTCTATTTAACCTTGGGGATAAATGTTGTCCTGTCGTAACTTCCTTTGCCGGTTGTGTACAGTCCACATTTGAGAACTCTTGAATAATTACTCCCAAGAGCAACTTTTCAAGCTTGTCATTATTATGATTTTTGAGGTTGGAGAAAAACATTCAAAGGATGGAATTAAAGTTGCCTTAAGGGCTAATTGGAACTGGTGTTTTGTCTGTTACATAGCAGAGTTCAAGTTACAGAGCACAGGAGTCTGTAGTTTCTTCTACAGTGGTTTTAACTTTGAGCAGCAGAAATGAACTATTGCTGCTGCTGCAGAAAAGAAATTGAAAATATGGATAAACAGAAAAAAGATAAGGATATTGCAATCTATGGAAAGGGAAAAAAAAATATTTTGCAGCTTTACCTATTACTTTGGTGTCACAGTCATCTCTATGTCTTAGTGGTAGTGATGTTAAGTTGCTGGTGAAAATCCTTTGAAATACAGGAGCAAAGGATTCTGTTATTCTAGCAGTAATGCTAGAAAAGCTGCCTTTGGGTTCTTTCTGCAGGGTCAGGTGCTGGTCCCTCTGTAGGTTTGACAAGGGTTTGATTGTTTGGGTGATCCAGCTCCACAAATAGTGATCCCTACTATGTATTGCAACAAGGTACTTATATGTTCTCATGACAAGACCGTGCATTTTGCGCTAATTCTTTTGGCCCTCCACATACTGGCCATACACATCAATTAACAGGGAAGCAGAATCAGTCCATTAAAACTACCCCCCTTTGTCCAATCTTTGCAGTAGAAAAGCAGTTTGAGTATCTAACCATCAACTGTGTTGGGCCTTTGCCCAAGTCCAATTCTGGATCTAGGTATCAGTTGAATGTGATGTGCCAAGTCACAAGCTATCCTGCTGTCTATCCACTAAACACTAACCCAGCCGAGTAGTTAAGGCCTTGACCCAGTTCCCTATTCATAGTACCAAGTTTTCGTAATTTCAGAATATGGAAATAAATTTCCTGATCCACATTTGAATTTTAAATAAAGGCATGGGAGATTGCATTGAGTTACTGTAGCTAGTGGGTGTGATCTCATTACTTGGTAAAAGGTAAATGGACACTACTTATATGGCGCTTTTCTAGTCTTATCGACCATTCAAAACTTTTTACACTACTACCACATTCATCCGTTCACCCACACAAACATTCATTCAGTGCTTTTTTTCTATACATGCAGTTTTTCTTTTTTTTTCTATACACATATGAACACACCCACACACCGATGATACATCAGGGGCATTTGGGCTTTAGTACCTTGCCCAAGAACACTTCAACATGCGGACTGGAGGAGCCAGGTATTGAACCACCAACAGTCCAGTTAGAGAACTACCCACTCTACCTTCTGAGCCACAGCCAAAGAGGTCATTATTAATCAGTCAGTAATCTTGGATGTGATTGAGTGGATGTTGCCTGTCCTGAGTGGGACTCCATCACTGTGTATCTTGGTTTGTTGGCTCGAATAAATGTGATGGGGCTTCACTTGGTGGGTGTGGTGTACATATTACTAAAGTGGAAACATGATAATTATGATATTTCTGCCCATAATCTAAGGCAAATGATATCTTCTGCTAAACTGGACAGAAAAGTGTATGTACCACTGAATTATTGCTTTTTTTTTTTTTTTTTACATTTTTGGTTCTCTAGTTTACACACCTGTGAGACATGGCTATTTTCAAATTTTGGTCTGATCATGTTAGTATGACAGGATGCAGATCTGACAACATGTGATTACATCAGCAGAAACAGAGTTGAGAACTGAATGGACAGAGAAGAACACAGCTGATCCCCATTGTGTCCAATTGAAGCAGAGCCCCTGCAGCATTCTTTATCAAGCTGAATGAAGTGAAGCATTCAGAGCGGTGGTCAGTCACAGCAACAACGCTCCTACAATAATGAGCTCTACCTGTGTGTGTACCACCGTTGGCTTTCAGGGAAGCTGTGATGGCTGGAGAGCCAATCAGAGAGGGTGTTGGTGTGGTCCTTGGGCCTGAGGACCAATCAAAAACTTAGGTCACCAACAACTACAAGAAAGAACTGACCTATCACAGAACTGTACTCCTGTACAGGATCAGTGCAACCACTACTGAAACAAGTACAGACAGCTGGTTGAACCTTTCTGGTACCACAAATACTACTATTAGGTGCAGTACTGCAAATGGGACCATAACAACTTCTGGTATCAGAACTAATACTGCAAGGACCAGTGCTACTACTGTATACAGAACTGATACTACCATGACCAGTATTACTACTACAACAACTAGAAGCAGATGAAAGACTACTATGACCAGTTCTACTACCAAAGGGACCAGTAGTAATTCTAGCAAGAACAGTACTACAACTGAAGGGACCTTGGATACTTATATTGAGACCAATAATAGCTCAGGGAAGTACCTTGACTACTGGACCATTAAGACTACTCCTGGAACCAGCCTAGTATGACTAGTACCTCCATCCAGGCTGCGGCTCAGCATGTTCCTCTTGCTTATACATCGTGGGAAATGTGGTGCAGGTCTGGAGATCTGAGCACTGGCTCTGCGACTCTGAATTTGAGTCCGACCACTGTACCGAAACTTTGAACCCAGTGACAGAAACTTCTTAGGAGGTTCCTCAGGAGACACAAGCCTGGGCAGAGAGAGGGTCAGATTGGGGGGGGGGGCAGCAAGAGAGACATCACGATCTTATACACAGCATATGTCATCATGACTTGAACCGCCTAACATGTTGCAGCATGACTGACCTGAAGAAGGAGTGATGCTCCACACACACCTTCCACAGTCTCTTTGCTGCTCTGTGGTTGAACAGCTTGAAACCAATTGTAGACTCAAACTGGTCAAACTGGAGACATAAAGATAGAGACTCTTTATCTGGTGATACATCATGCAATATTTAGTGCAAATTTATCCACAGGTGGCACTGTAACACATTTTTGGTAGTATTGGGCACATCCTTCGACATGCAAATACATATTTATTCTATTCTCCAGTAAATTATATTATCTTATGTGCTTTCTAGCATATTCTACAAATTAAATTACATTAAATCTGGTTTGGACATCCAGTTTGTTCTTCAAATTAATATTATTACATTTTGACAAATACTACATTAGATGGTGCCACATTTTTGAGATTTGCTCACCAATACAGTGTCAACAAATGTGATATCCAGACACAAGATAACCAAATGTTCTCACCCACAGTTACACCCCAAGTGTAACTTCAGCTCTGAGATGCATCTAGTGCTTGGGGCCTGGTATATTTGCATACAGGTCTATTTTACAGTTTCCTTCATAGAACATGTCATTTGACTCCAAAGTTGTCTTGGAACTTTGTTTTTGGAATGCTTATTGCCTTCATAACATGGAGCCAGACAATTCTGGTGACCCTGTTACCTTTTGTTTATAGCAACAGAATAAAAAAGACTAATGCAAAATTTTTAAATCCAGTTATCTCCTAGGTCCAGACTTGGGTTCAGTGATGAATTTCAGAAATGCTTTATTGCAGGGTGTCATTTCTGAACTCTTCTTCTGTGGTGTAGAGGTTTGTGTTGGCGTCTCACCTCTCCAGGTCGGATCTTAATGTAGAAGTTGTTTCTTTTGTATGAAATCTTCAAGATCTTTGGCCATGAGAATCTGTTGATCCTCAGTCTATCCCTGTAGACCAGCAGACCACTACTGCACACACCCAGCATGATAGCCACGCCCTCCGAGTCCTGCACACAAACACAAACACACACACACACACACACGAACACACACACACACACACACACACACACACACACACACACACACACACACACACACACACACACACACACTACATTGTTTGATTTCTTTGTGAGGGCCACCACTTACACTGGAACTAACCCTAACCATAGGTGTGGGTAGATAGTCATAATGTCACTTCAAATTATTATTTTTTTTTTTGTTTCCAAATTCCACTCTTAGAGTACCCTAACATTAGATATTACACAATGGTAAGCCACAAAAATAAAATCAGTTATCAGTTTTAATGTTGTGGCTAATCAGTGTATATACGCCATCCTTTAGCAGACCTTTCTTTGAGGCCCTTCTGCTATCAAGTCCCACCTGACTTCAAACTTCAAAAAACTCAGGCTAATACAGTGTGTAGCTTTTAGCACTTTAATTCTCCAAATTTATCACAAATTGGTTTTGACATTATCTGCCTTTGATTTGATTAAAATCTTAATATATTCAAACAACTGACCAATACAACTAAATACTTTGTTCTTTGAAAACACTATTATCACTGATAGATAGATGTTATGAGAGGTTTTTCTTCACCAAGGAAAGAAATCTGTGATCATCTTCCTTAGTTGTCCTCTGTGGTCTTCCAGGTTATTTGGGGTTGTTGAGCTCACTAGTGCTTATGATCTCACGATCCTAAAGTTTCCACATCTGTCTAATAGGTTCATTTTGTTCTTTGATGACCTCCTTCAGTTGCATCTACACCTCTCGGGACCACACACTGTGAGTTCTTTGAACAGTTACGAAATTAAAACTAAAATCTTGTAATCCACTCTAGACCTTTTATCTGCTTTATTAGCCATGAAATAATGAGGAAACAGGTTACATCTGGCCATGAAACTGATCAGGGTTCAGTTATCCAATTACTTTTAAGGCCTTTTAAAATGAGGGACTGTATAAAAATGGCTGTATTTCCTAAACAGTTAATGTGATATTTTTGGCAAACCCATTGAATTAAAGCTGCCTTGTCCATACTGTAAATCCCTTTTTCTATATTAATTTGATTAAGATTATCCTATATACTGCTCTAAACCCATGCAAATATTTTCTAATATCATAAGACTTAAAACAAGATGTAATGTCAGAATTACTTTATTTTAGTACAATAGAATTAAAGTGGTAACAGTAACTACAGACTGGTGACAAATTAAAAGAAAAACCAACAAAGTGTCTTAGAAAGGTGTTGGGCCATTAAGAGCCTACAGAAAAGCTTTCGTGCTCCCTTCGAATTGATTCTCCAAGTCTCTGGACTTGAGGGATTAAAACCAGTTTTCCAAAAAAATTCCCTCCTTGGGTGTTTTGATAATGGAGGTAGAGAGCATCGTCTAACAATGTAGTCCAAAATCTTCCATAGGTGACATTGGTTTGAGATCTGGTGACTGTTAAGGCTACAGCATGTGGCTCACATCATTTTCATACTCAAACCATTCAATGACCGACTCTGCCCTATCGATGAGGATGTTTTTCATGATTTCCTTTCATTCGTTACCTGCCTGTACATTGATTTTGACACGATCTATCAGGCAACATAGCAATTCAGCAAAAGCATGAATGATTTTTTAAACATCAAATGTGCATGTTAACAGCCCATAATAATGCCAAGGCAATTTCAGAGCCTGACAACATTGAAACAAAAAAAAGTAAATTAAAATTCATTAAAAAAAAAAAAGGCAATGTTTATCCAGCTGCCATTATGATGGAAAACAAACTCAGTGTGCACTTTAATAGGTACTCCTGTAAAGTGTGACACAATTCAATCCAACTTTTTTACACAAAAATGTTGAGTTTCTGTTTTTAATTTAATTCTATATTTTGGCATTAAGCTCATAAATATAGGTGGTACTGTAATGGACTGCATTATAATCAGAGGTGTTCCTAATGATCTGACCACCACTTGTGTTTAAATAGAGAAGATATAAAATAAACACCTTTCAGTATAATTTAGTCCAGTATACCACAACTTTTAGCTATTGTCTCAATGTCACCATGTCAGCATGAACTGTGCAGTATAAACTTCATCAAAGGTAGACTTCATGGTTAAGTCGTTGTATTGAACTGCATTGAGTTGTAAAACTTAAACTTATAAACTGTCCACTAGTTGTACATAAAACCTCTATCCACTGACAGCAGGTTTGCAACCAATGTAGCACTGCTTTGCCTGAATTCTGCAGTACTTGCTCACTGGTCAGGAGAACTTGACAAAATTTTGCAATAGTTTTTGTGACCTAATTAACATAATACTGACCGAGCTGCTTTAAAAAAAGTACATCAAAATGAACTACAAAGTTTTCCTTTCTTGAGATGCAGAATTGAAGACTTGGTTCTTACACAGTGCTCAGTACTGGTGTACTTCAAGTGCCTTGTGGCACAGGTCTTTACCAGAAACTCGCTGCAGAGTCCCAAATGTTGCCACACTGCTGCTTTTTCCAATTCAACTTCAAGGCTTGCAATGACTTTTTTTTGCCCAAGAAATTGTGGATTCATACCTGAAACAGAAATCACAAATTTAAAGAGGTACCGACATTTTCACTAAGAAAATTACATGCGGTCATACATAATGCAGGGATGGATTATTCTACTCATTCTACTTTTTAGTGTAAGTGCATAGATGCAGCTTTTAAGAGGATGGCCAACTTTAACACTTGCTAAGAAACTCTTCTGGCAATAAATTTGAGATACTGACCAACTATTAGTTTTTGAAATTATCTCATTATCCTTTCTGTGATTTGCACTGAAATTCCCTTCTAGATTTACATTGCTCCAGAAAAACTGTACTTGTTAACTGTTTGCAAATATTTTTGTAGTGTTAATATAGAAGAAAAATTCTATATCAGTACAGTATTTTATATCATGGTAGTAATAAATTCAATTAAGTGACAATTAGCAGTCCAAGGTTTAAAAAGTCTTTTTTTGGCTTTACTGTTTAACTACTGTTAAATACCATAATGGAAGATGAGGAAGAGTGATGCAATTTGTATTAACTGGACAAAACAAAGTAAGGTATGGAAAATCAGAATTTAATGAGTTTTATTTTAGTTGATGCAGATCCATTAAGATATGTCCGATGAGCTCAGACATCTGTAGTCTTATATTGTTATTCATCTATTGTCAATACATGATTAATTTATTTGAAAATTAATGTGTAACAGTTTTGAGATCTGTCTGCATAATTCTTTAGTAAAAATGCCAAAATTCCAGGTTCTAGCTTCTCAAACGAAAACATTTGCTGGTATTCCTAGTCTCTCGTGATTGTAAAATGAATATCTTTGGGCTTTGAACTGTTGGTCAGATGAAACAAAACACCTGAAGACATCACCTCAGACATTTTTTTTTTTTGATACACCAAGCAACTACTCAAGAAAATAATTGCTAGATTAATCGATAATTGAAGTTAGAAACAAGTCTAAAGGAATACATACCACTCCTTCCTGTTTTGTCTCCTTTTTTGGGGGCCATCACCTGTAAAGCAAAAATTCATTGCACATTTGGAACATTTCAACAAAAGGCAATTTCACAGACAAACACATATGTGATGATCAGCAGAATCTGGTAAAAACATTTATTTCATGAACATTATCACTGACATACAGCGTCATTAAATATTTTCCTTTGTGTTGAATTAAAAAAAAGAGCAACTAAGGGGGGCTAGGGCTAGGGACTGTGGAGACATAAAATCAAGAATCAAAACAGAGTAACAAAACTTTCCAGTCATAAAATTCCAATTCTAAGCATAAAACTAAACTAGGTCAATTGGTTTGTGGTCCTCAGTTTAATTAGTTTAAGGAGGCAGCAGTTAAATTTTAGCTACATAGAAATATTGATGAGAAGATTTGGGTTAGGCATGATTAATTTTTGATGTCAGATTAGAAAACTAGACATTAAATTAGATTCTTTAGGATGGGTTTGACTGGTATTGTGAAGGTCAACATGGCAGAACAGATGGCTAGTGAATGAAAACAGACATGCAGGTTGCTGCAGCATGGCTGCTCTGGATCACATGCTTTTTACACTCATGTGAAATCCTGTTTGCAAATTTCAATACAGTTGATATAATTCAATGCAAATCTAAGTCTTTCAAAGAAAATATCAAAGACATTTACACAAAACAACATGTATATTAGTTAGCCATAACATGGTGAATGGATGAAATACCTTTAAAACTTTACAGCTTCCGCACAATATTGAAGTCATTCTCACTTTTGCACCATTTATTTTTGTGAAAGGGTGTTGGACTTCAGAGTAAAGTTGTAACACTGTTTGGATCATACGTTCAAAACTTTGAAACTTTTTTTATACATCCGTTTTCTCCATCCATATAATATTAATATACTAGGTCTGTTTTAAAAACTTAAAATTCTATCTGTTAAGGTTACAGTGTCTTTGACTGGTCCTCTAAATTGCAAACCATCTTCACTGGGAGGTTAAAGTGACACTACAAAGATCTGACAACTAACGTTAAATTAAAAGTTTAATCAGAGAATCAACCTGAGGGTTAGTCCAGACTGTTCTTTTTCAAACCAACAGCAGCCTTACCTAGTTCAGTAAAAATTAAACCTGTCTCACCTGGATCAGTAGCAGGTTTTATCTCTGGGGTCACAGCCATTGTTCCCTTGGTCTCTGCAGCCTGTTCAATCATGTTTCAGATGGTGCATTCAGGTCCACAGGGAGAATACACAACTGTAGATCTTCTTGTTCGAGGGAAATTTTACAAAATGGTTCAACTCTAAATTAAGATAATCTCTCTCATTTGAAATGACCATCAAGTAATATACTTTTTGGGAAGGTTTACTTTAATATTTAACACAGTGTTGAAAACAGTAACATTCAAGTCTAATAGATAATAACATAAAAATGTTTATTAAGATTCTCAATCATCCATGTCAGAGGATGCGTTGAATCACTCACAAGTAACTAAAATTGTTATTATCATTGTAACTGGATAATTTATGCAACAGAAAGGACATCAGTAGGTTTCCATTTCAGCATAAAACATGTTTTATGAGGGCCATTAAATCTGGAATTCCCATATCCCAGAATGCAGCATTAGCTGCTGAGAAACATTTGCAGGTGGAGGTGACTGATTGTTCTTCCTCCTTTTCAGCCCCCTTTTTCAGCCTCTCTTCAGCTGCCCTGGCTGTGCCCTTACAGAGAACCAGGCAAAAGGCCGGTAAGTTGACCAGTATCCCAACAGGACCATATATTTTATGCTATTTATTTTCATTTTGGATTATTATTATTTTTACATGGTATTTTATATCATAATATCATTTTACATCCTTTGTGCAAAATTATTTAACTTGAATGAATGGAATTAAAATTTATATAATATTTAGGTTAATCTCATACTGTGGTCTTGATATTGTGATAATATCTTGTTGCGGAATTACCAAATCTCAAGAGAGGACACATGATATTCAAGACTACCCTAAATAAATGTTTAGATTTTTAAATGTTTAGTGAAAGAATCATTCCTTTAGAAGCAAGTATTTATATAGTTCAAGGCAGAGCAGCAGATATTTTCCCAAAGAATTGATCAAAACTAGTCTTAAGCGCACTGACGCTCTTGTGATGATATCACAGGCACCAAGTTAAACTAGAGACTTTGGGATCTGTTGCCAGATTCTAAAGGCTCTAAGTCTCTTTTCCCAAAGCCTAACCTAGCCTAGGTTCTGTGGTATACTCAGGCAAATTCAATGTGTTGCCTGAACAACTTTACTGAGTAAAAACTTGTTATAGCTCATTTTATATAAGTCCTTATTCAAGGAAGTTCGATTACAGATCAAACATTTGGAGGTATTCAGTTAATTCAGGTTTTAGATCAGCCCATTTCTTGGAACTTGCCCCTGAACTTGTGAAGAAAGTGCAGTTTGTCACCAGGAAGGCCATTTCTACTAGGTCCTCCCTTACTACTGTCATGGCATATGTGGCCCAAAACCCTGGCTCACTTTTGCCTTGGGGATAGATTGCTATCAGCTGGTAATTCAAAAATACAAACAGGACTATCCTGAAGTTTTTTAATCTAAAATGCATCAAGCTCTTCCCTGCTTTCTGTATTCCAGCTCTGTAGTTTGGGATGTAGCTGTGTTCCATGACTGTTATCAACATAGTACCACTCTTAAAAATAACACTATCACCAGCATTAATTGCTGTCTTAAATTCTGTGTTGTTCCCCAGACACAGAGAATCTGTCTGCTTCAGTTTACAGTGAGTAGTCTTTGTGGGTATTATTCAGTTAATCATTAGACCCTGGATCCCCTCACCTGTTAGTCATTGATATCTTTCAGAGAAACCATTGAAGACCCTGATGATTAAAATCAGTAGGTTTACCGCCTAGACTGGTTTGATGCTTTACCCACACCTGTCACATTGAGCCTGTGAGCCTATTTTTATTTTCATTATGTTGGTGTGGTTACCATTCCTAAACATCTTCACCTATGACAGGGTTTGGGCTGATACATGTTACAATTATTAGATCACATTAGCTGGCCTGGCCTCCTAGTTGCTACACCAGGTCTCAATGTATCCACACCCTGCTATTTCCAAACTAGGAAAAAGTCCAAGGTGAAGCTTTCATGGCAATTTAATTTTTTTGTCATGTCTTGTGGGGTTTTTTTTCTATGAATTAAAAAAAAAGGCTACAATGCACATTAAAGCTTTCTATTAGGTTGTTAGGTAGGAAACTGGCATATACAGTAAATGAGGGCCCAAAAGTGGAATCATAACTGGGAAGGCAGTGATCAGATATTCACACAACAGGGCTACAGTAGGCAGGGAGGTACCAAAAAGGTCATGTACACAAGCAGTTCAGTCAAAATCAGGACTAGAAAAGCTAAGGCTGGAGAGTCTGTAGGGGGCAGGTCAGTGGGCATGAGATTAATCAGGGGATGGGTCAGGGTGAGAAAACTCTGAGAACAACTGGTGGGGGGTGAGAAATAGCAGGGTCTGGAATGACAAGAGATGTTAGTAGAGCTTAGCAACTGGAATGAGCAGGAGAAAGAAGAAGATGAAAAATATGAAATCATGGTACTTTGAACATAAGGATATTATAGCCTACAGGATAAAACCCAATACATACTTTGGAAATACTTTCTTGAAGGAAATGCAGAATGTTTATTAACATAAATCAGAGAAAGTTAAAACCAATTAAATTATACGTTTAAAAATTTCAATTATTAGAAAAATTAAGTTGCAGAAAAAACATTTGCTGCAACTGGCAAAGAAGGTAGTATGAGTTATGACTTTGGTATTCCTAAAATCCTGACTAAGGCCTAAATAAGAAGAGAGACTCTTCTGTTTACCCCAAACACACCAGCATGGTATTTAAGTAATTTCACTTGTAGTGCTAGAAGTACTACTGAGAGTGGTCGTAATAATTTCAGAAATTGTTAAATAACTGTAGTTATTACAAAGAGTATATGTTTGTAATATTCGTCAAGTGCTTGTAGTGTAATACTTATATTTCTCAGAAACTATAATATCATAAGTAATTATAATAGGTTTGCTAGTTTTAGTAGTAGTAGTTGTAGCCATAGTAGTATGTGTAGTAGTATCTACACTACTTGTAGTAATAGTGGAAACAGCAGTACAACACCCTCATCCTTGTTCTGACCTATGGCATAAAAATTAAACATCTAATCATCTTTCCACAGAATCCCCATATATCAGAGCACTGTTTAATAAAATTTGAATTCCTGCTGTTGTATTACACACCATTAGGCAAACATGTCTTTACTAGTTGTCTATCTGATATCTGATGATGTAGCTAAATTTAAGGAGGTGATCACATCAGTGCTTAATTCACTGCCATATCCCAATATAACAGAGTATGCTAACCTTAGCCCCTCCCACACTGATCATTTTGTTGATAGTGCTTCAGGCTCAATGAGAACAACATTTGACTCTATTGCCCCTCAAAAAAAGAGGATAATAAAACAAAGGCTTAACTCCCAAACCCGTATATTAAAGCAAACAACACAAAAACTTGAAAGGAAATGTCGCTCAGCTAAACTTGAACAATCCCATTTAGTCTGGCATGACGGTCTTAGAACCTATAGGTAGTCCCTCTGTGATGCCAGAGTAAGTTAATAATCACCTTTAATAGAGGACAATAAAGACAATGCTAGGTTTCTTTTCATCATTATAACTGGGTGGACAGAGAGTCAGAGCTGGATTGATCCATGTATTCCTACAGCTCTCAGTAGATATGATTTCATGAACTTCTTTAATTATAAAATTTTAACTATTAAAGACAAAATTCCCTCCTCCTGCCCTCAACTGACACTGACTTATCTTCAAACATAGGAACCATAGAAACAGCTGTAACACTTAATATATATATGCTAAGACAGTTTTTCTGCTATCAACCTTCAGTAAATAACTTCAACGTTAATGCTTTGTGTTTTCTCGTCTCTCTACTCTTCCTCATGTCGCTTTCTGTAGGTTTTTCTGCTGCTGGTACTGCCAAGTCTGGATCCAGGACTTTAGACCAGCTACTGCCCCCATGATCCTGACCAACACCCACTGCTGCAATCACTATTATTTGTTTTATTATTAGTCATATTCTAATTACCATTACTTTATTAGTAGTTTTATTATTATCATAATACATCTTTATGTGCCCCCCATTGTGTGTACTGTTTATGTAATTCTAGTAATATATTATAATATAGTTTGTGCTCAAATTAAATTGTCATATTTGAACAAAGGCTCTATCTGCTGTTTTTGTTCCAGTTTAAATACCTGCCTCAGGTTGTAAATTTCGCACATAACTGAAATAGGCAATCAAAAAATCGTCACACCTTAGCCAATCAGTTGCTATGTGGACATCTTCCGAAATGTATACAGAGGCAGGAGCCAAACTTGGATTATTTTGTCAGACTCATGAATGACTAACATGTAAGTCATATTAGTAAATAAGAGTTTATTCTAATTAGTGGGAGTTTAGTTCACTTCATGGATTTCTTTTGTATTTCTTCTTTTTTTGTTTTAGCTCTTCTGGATTACCTTTTACCTCTTGCCAAAGGTTTGAATCTCAGTTCACAGCTGAATTTGTCGGAAGACCTGCAGGTCAGAAATCATTTATTTGACATTTGACCTCTTAACTTCCTGTCTGTCACTGTCAGCCAACCCAATCACCCTTATCGATTCACTGTTTGTACTCTGACAGTCACTGAGACTTAAAGATGACGATGAAACATGATACCTAAAGACGAGTCAGACATGGTCAAGTCTGATAGTTTCAAGTCCAAGTCAAGACAGAGACCAAAGAAACGGTATTCGGTGCTATGTCCACTTATCTTCCTGCTGTTCACAAACTCAGTTTTGACTGAAATTTAATCTCTTAGTTTGCAGAGCAGTGATGTACTGTTAGAAAATTTAAACTCTCTATGGGATACTGACAGCAGAGCAGGCTGTTAGGAGACAACAGAAAAAGATTCTCATGACCAGGTTCCAGTGCCACAGCCCTGATTTGTTCATCTTCTAAAAGTTTGGCTGTTGTGTTTGTATGTTTATCAGCTACAGCATGAGTACTAGCAGAATAATAGATTAGAGAATAGCTTTAGATGAGTGGGATTATAGCCTGTGTGTGTGTGTGTATGGGGGGGGGGGGTCTCAGGGCACAGGGGTTTGAGGTGGATTTTGGGTATCGTAGGAACAGGTGAGGAGAGTCTTGATGGTGTTGTGAAAATAATGTTTCTGAGTAATTGATTTTCTAAAGATAGGACACACAACAATGACATGAAGATGTTTGTCTGAACACTCACTTATAAACACAACTACACACAGGAAACAGTCTTACCTCTGACTTAGCTGGAGACAAGCAATCAAAGCGGCTTCCTACCATCTACTCCATTCAGACAGACAGGCAAACAGACAGACAGGAAGACAAAACAAAGACATAGAAAAGAAGAACAGCTGTTCTAAATGTAGCTTTCCACTCAAAGACAGCAGTGCTAACAGAACTGTTCACTCTTCTACTGTGATTCAAACCTTTCAAAGCTAGTATTAAAGCTAATGCTACTGTCATGTTTCCTCAACCACCAGAAATATCTGCTGCTGTTGCTCCTGAACTAATCTCTGTTCTTGACCTCTGCAATAGCCCTCGGACCTGCCATTTCCCTTCTGTTCACCAGGCTTTTATTTCACTGCTTTGATATAACTACTATGCAGAATCCAACACTTTTAGGTCCTTTTTCAGAGTTTCAACTACTGGGTGCTTTTTAAATCCCTCCAGTATGTCATGTCTTGTGTCATTGACCTGATCCATTTGATAAGGTCTCTGTGGACCCCGTTAACCCTGCCACTGATTCAGATCTAACTGGCATGAACCAGTTTAATCTACAGACTTCACTCAGTGTTACTGACAGACTAAATCAGTGAAAACCAACCATGATGGAAAAATCATTATAGTCACACACACACACACACACACACACACACACACACACACACACACACACTTAGATGTGATTGTTTGTGGACAGGAAGTGGGTCACGTACTGGTGATTGATTAGATTGTTGTGGAGCAGAAAGCCAAACATCAGCAGCATTCAAGCAGTGACACTGTGCTCTGTTTACTTTATATATTCATTTAAGGGCAAATTTATCTACACTTATAATTTACGTAAATATAATTTCCCAACCTTAAAAGCAATTTAAGGGGCTATTAAAGGTGGAAACTAGATATTTTCCAGTTTTAGACACTTACATGTGTCCAATTATTTAGGTAGAGGATAATCCTTCTGTGGGGATTATCCAGATATTTATTAAATTATGAATTCAATATTGTAATTTAAGTCATACACAGTTCTATATTCCACTGATAACGGTGATAACCAATACAATGTTCTTCACTGTTAAAATGTAAAAAAAAAAAGTTTGTTTAAGTATGAGGTTTTAGAATTGCATGTACCAGGATCAATCCCAGCACAGAAATGGCTGCAGAGGAGCAACTATAATAAAAACATACTATATTAAAACCCAAATAAAACTTCTGTTAAACCAAAGCATCAACAACCAACTAGGTCAGAAAAGAGGTAACAAGTAACTAAACTAGAAGTTTAAGATAACAATTGACACACAAAAGACCAAACAAAGACAGTGAAAAAAAATTAAAAAGCAACAAGATGAGATCTGAAAGGTCAAAAAACAGTGCATCATGACACCTGGAAACACTGAATATTTTCAGCTTAAACCTTCACCTGTTAAATTTCAAGACAATCCAGTATAACAGGCATGAAATAAATCCTACATAAATCCTGGAATAAATCCTAAATAAAGATCAGGTGGTACCACTGTGTCAAATCAACGGATTGAATTGAGGCTGTAGTTAATGGTGTTCAAGATTGATTTTTTTTTTTTGTTGTTGTTGTCTGTTTTATCCACCACATTTACTGATGCTGCTAAACAAAGCAGTGATACTACAGACGGAAAAGGGTTTTTTTGCTTGTTTATAAAATATAATAAATAAACTCCCGTTGTATAATGGTTATTTCAGTTGTGTGTATGTTTTACCTTTGCGTGATGAAGGTCGACTCCGAACATGGAAAGTTTCTTTACGTTTTCCAGGAAATGCATCTCTGCTTCAGCTGGTGTCATTCCTCTAAGAACACAATGGCTCATTTCAACTGCTGTTTATTTAGGTTTGTTTGACTGCTTACAATGTTACATATTAGTATTTGATATTTAGGACCTGTAGGTTTTGTGCAGCTCCATGATCTTCTCCTCCATTTCTTTGGTTTGATTCGGAGCAAAACAAAGTTCACTGACGTAGTCTGAACCACACTCATCTAAACAATACAAAGACAGAAAGACAGATGGTCAGTGAACAGATGTTAATCCTAACACTTATCCAGAGCATGGACATTTAACCATAGTAGGTGATGTCAGATAAAGGTACAGCAAGCTCGGGGATTGCTATTACCAGGGTCATAGTCTCCGAGCTCTGATTGCACAGTGTAGGAGCCGAGGACAGTGTGAGTCGCAAACGAACATGGGAGACGACCGGAAACTATGTCCTGTCTGAGCTGAAGACACAGGAAGTACCTGCAGACAGAGAGGAAGACGTCACCTCCCTCTTGTGTACACCAGATGAAAATATGATTCAGTGTTTAGCTTTGACTGGCATGTGAGTGTACCTACCTGGTGATGTCTTCAGACAGCTGGGCAGGGTCAGGAGGGTAAAACTTTACATTAAAGGAGAAGTTCCAGGGAACACCTGAGATACAGAGAGCAGGGAATCATTTCACATAGACAGTTAAGAGGAACTGTCCAGTTAACTAGTTTACTGATCAGCTGAACTGTCTGCTGGACTAGACGGTCAAACTCACCTCTGACCTGCTTCTTCATCTCCTTAGCTGGATCCAACCAGTTCTAAAACACAAAGGTCAAAGGTCAGAGATAAGGCAGACAAGTAGACAGAAGGATAAGGAAGGCAAAAAGAGACAAGTAAACAGACAGACAGAAAGAGAGACAGGTAAACAGACAGCCTGGCAGATAGACAGACAAATTGACAGACAGCTAAATAGACAGGCAGGCAGACAGACGGACCTTATTGTTGTCAGCATCTCTGAAGGACAAAGCAAAGTAGTCTCTCTCCAGCAGGTTGGCATGTTCACAGACCTTCTCAAACAGCTGCAGACCACGAGCTCTCTTCTAAAACCGTGAGGGAGGAAGAAGTCAATCATGTCTTACTGTTTCTACTGTACACACTCATCATCATCACTCAGGGGGCAGTACCATTGTCCTGCTGAGCGTCCTGTCTTTGGTGATTTTGCTCCTGTTTGTGGTTCTCCACATGTCTTCACCTGTCTCCCCATCCACCCGTCCCATCCTTCTCCAACCATCTCACCTTTCTCCACCTTTCTTACCTGTCTCAGGTCATCCATCATTGTCACTGACACTTGTCTCAAGGTCTCACCTGTGTCACCTATCTCACCTTTCTCCACCTGTTACACTTTTCTCCACCTGTCTCAACATCACTGAGCAGATGAACAGCGAGTTGTCCAGCATGTTCACTTACTGTCTTCACCTGTCTCCACTTGTCTTACCTGTATTACCTGTCTCAACTTCATTGTTCAGTGAGCCATCCAGCAAGATCCCTCTCCTGTCTCCATTTGTCTCACTTTTCTCCACCTGTCTTCACCTATCTCCACCTGTCTTACCTCCACAGTGCAGGTGAAGAGTGAGCCATCCAGCAAGGTCACTCTTGTCTGCATTGTCCTAAAGCTCAAGGGATTTCTGGCGGGAGAGCGAGCAATCCGACTGCTTGATGACAGGTGACTGGTTGAGTCCTCGGCCAATGAACTCTGAGGTTGGCTTGGCGTTGGCACACCTTCTCTGCCCTGAGGACACCGGAAGTGATGTCACATTTCACATTCCTTATTAACAATCTATTTATTGATCATTTATAATGATTGCTTATTGCTTTGCATTTTTACCTGTTTAGGTGTGGAGTAGGCGGCAGCCTCAGGGAAAGACTCCACCTCTTTGGGCTGGGTCTCCTGTGGCTCACCTGGCTCTGTCGTCATGGTGATTCACCCTAAAGACAGTGACAGCCTGGTTATTTGGATTACCAATTTAATGCTGTGATGTCAGAGCTGGAAACTTTCCTGATTTGTCCTTGAAGTGAAAGGAAGCTGCCTGACTGTCAAGGAAATGCTATGTTCAAATGCAGTTGAAAACAAAAAACTTGTTGAAAAAATTGATATAAACTGATGTCTTCAAATTTTTTTGTCAGTCAGTCAAAAAAAACAAACACGATCAATCTATAATTATATGATATAAAAAGAAGCAGAACATCATTACTAAAGAGAAGCTGAAACCAGAAAGTTCAGATTTCAGAGGCACATCTGAAAGCAGTGGTTACCATCTGTTGACCCCTCCAGCTGTCAGGTGAAGGGTTGCCATGGTAATCGTGGGGGGGGGGGATTAGGACCGAGAGACAATCTGATGTAATCTGGTTTTTGATTCAGACAGACGATGACAATAATGCTGATATGGGTCAAAGGAGTAGATGAATTTTACTACTTGGGTGGGGGTATGGGGGGCTATTACATATATTTTATATTTAGTCAGGACAGTGGTTCAGTCCAGATTCAATAATTTCTTTGCTACATATTGAAAAAGTACACTGTTCACATTTTTCAGCTGCAGTTTACAGTCTGAACTGGTGCGGTCTCTATTTTTTTATTTATCTGCCCCTCATTCTTTATGTATTTTCTGATTTTTCATCTGTGTCTCAGGAAAATGTGAATTTACCCTCAGACATTTAGAAAGTCTCCTCATCATTTTTAATTTGCCTCTTATCATATTTTTATCAGCTAATGTTAGAAAACAATAAAGTTACCGTTTTCTGTTATCATTGTGAATTATTATTATTATTATATAAGTAGTATTTGTTTCATGTACAACTTTCCTCATTAGATCTTTTTACTTGTTTAATGAAATGAGGTGCATCTTTACATTTTGCATGACACTGTTCATTCACCTAATTTTATTTAATATTCATTGCACTTAACTGTCTTTGTACTGTACTGTGGTTTATGGTCTTTGATCTTATAGATTAAACTGCAGCATTGAAGAAAAACACCGTGTTCTCCTGAATATTGTTTATGGCAGATGGAAAATAAAGTCTAAATTCTTTATTTTTGCAGAACTCAGTCATCAAATCTAAAATTTTGGGATCAGGCAGAAAACGCAGATATACTTTAAAGAAAATAAAAACATATTGTAGACATGCTGTCCATTAAATATGAGGAATATACATTAGATACTGCGGTGGTTACCGGTGGTCGGGAGGGTCCCGTGTGTTTGAGCCTTTGTCGTCCTGCAGCAGGAAACACCCCGCTGCAACGCACACACATAGACACACTCTCTCTCTCACACACACACACACTGAGCTGCAGTGTGATGAAGCAAAAATGATGCCCCCCCCCCCCCGATGATAAAAAATGATTATGAGATCTATCAGTGATCGATAAATTCCCGTCCACGTCTGTAAATCAATCCATCATCTTTACCTGTCCTCGTGCAGGACGCTCGCCCTCTTCCTCCCGGTAACGGACGCCTTTTGTGTGTGTGTGTGTGTGTGTGTGTGTGTGTGTCATACGTCATTTCTCTCAACGGCACCGCACGGCGGCAGGGCGGTGACGTCAGGACGCACCGTGCGTGGCCAGCAGGTTTTTTTTTTTAATTTGTACCTAGTTTCGAAGCGTGTAAAATGAAATCGACTGAATAAAATGTATATTTTACATTTTATCCGTTTATGTTTATGTATTCAACATTAAAATCAGCCGGTATTGACTGACTTTGTATTTCTCCCTTTTCTTTTTTCGTTTTCTGCCTCCCAATTATTTATAGAGATAAAGTAAATGTGGTATTTTCAGTGTATTCAGTTACCTCTCTGATGTTTGCCACTGCTGCAGCACTTTAATGTCTCCTCAGGGGATCAATTCATTTAATCTAATTTAATCTTCAGATTGAGGAAACGGTACAAGAAACACTTAAAACTACTGCTGAACATATTTTAAAATCACTCCTTTTTTTGCTTATGAATAGGATTATACTAAGCATTGTTCTTGTTGATGTCTTATATGACAAAATTTGATTTGAATCGTTTCCATTTTTTATGAATGGCCTCCTTTTTGATTTGTGTTGTATAAATGATGATTGAATAACTCTATTGGATAAAAAAAGTAGGATCAGTTTGTGTGTAACAGTGTTGATGTTGATTTATATTTTTATTATTATACAGTATTATACACTTAAAGAAATACAGTTGGAGAATTGCACTGTTACCAGTCTTAAACTAAGTACTCGCATTATTGTTGGGGAACAAACTAATTGTTGTAAAAGAAAATATAGGTCTCCTGCCTGTAATTTTAAACAGGAGAATTCATTTCAAAATCTGCTCTAAATACATTTTTTTTTTTGTTTAGTCCCAAGTTCTGCTTCACTTCAACCTGCCAGTATGTGTTTAAAGTAGACTGTTAAGTATCGAAGGTGTCAAGTATCTACATTGTGGAGTAAAATACTCACAGTATTCTAAAGTATCTATAATGTATCTACAGTACTGTGTGAGCTGTAAAATGTTTATCAAGAGATTTTTAAAACAATTCAAATTAACGACAGATTTGAGCCTGTGTTTGTTTGTGTGTGTGTATGTCTGTGTGTTACTCACCAGCAAATTGGAGACAGGAAGCAATTCATCCAGGCACAAGAAGAAGAAAAAATCAGAGGAAGGCATCATGTCAATTTATTTGTGTAAGTAATTATGTTTTAGTATTAATTTTTAAAACACACTTGTGATGCACACTCAGAAATTATATGCAGCAAAGGGCCCAGGCTTAATTCAAGTTTCCATGTGGTATGCACAATAAAATGCTTTGTTATATCATTTTAAGAAGGTAAGAGAGAAACACAAGTTTAAAGCAGATTTCCTCCATGTAAATTAATGATTACTTTAATAAAAGAACAAAGTTATAACTCATAGTTTTATCTCACATGGTATTAGATCATAGAAATATGAGAGAAAATGATAAATATAAAATATCCCAGTGACATGCAATCATCAGTCCCAAACATTAAAGTTTCCACAATTTGATAAAAATTTTATTTTGACTCTTAAATCTCTTGGTTTGGTCTGAAGGTTAAAGACATACACCAATTTAAAGTACCAAAAGTAAAAGTACTCATTATGCTGAATGACTCGTGTCAGTATGGTATTAATGTATTACAGATGCATTAATGTGAAAAGAGCTTTAACACTGAAGCTGGAGGTGGAAATAATTTACCTACTTTATATACTGTTTGGTCATTTATGAGAAAACATTTTATAAAATGATCACTGTCTGTCACAATCTGTAAAGAGACTGCATGTAATGCAACATTTTATAATCCAGTCTGTGATTTACAGTGAAATTTAATTTCATGAGCGAGGTTCCAATAAAATGAAAACCTTACCTATTTAAATGTAGGTTCAGTGGAAGAAAACAGGACCTTGGGGAACATCTGTTTATTTTAAAGGAAACGACAAACACCTTTCTGATTATTCTTTGGTAAATAAAAGGTAACTACAGATACACTACTGGGAAACCTAAGGGAAATTTACAAAAAAATGTGCTTGTTTTTTTCTGCTGTGTAATTAAAGAGCAAAACACTATATTGTAGCCCACTGACCCAATTCTTACTTTAGGATCTAAAATGCATGTAATTTCACTTATTTACAAACATTATTGCTTTGTGGAGGGGAAAATATAACATGTAAGAATGGAGCTCAGTTACAAGCACACTAAAGGGATTTATTATCATTCAAGCTTCAGCTTTATTAGTCAGTACTGCATCATGTGTACCCAGTATTTACAGATACTGTATATAGTTTGTTTTTACCTCCTGGAGTCTAATTTTCTTTCTGTGTCTTCTACATCTAAATAATCGTACGAACCAGTTAATATTTTATTGGTGCCTGATTCATAAAACTAAATTACACTGTTACTGTAGAAATATGAACCACTACATCACCTCAGTGATTGAAACATGTTCAGAGTTAAACTATGACACAGATGAACATGAAACATGAAACATTTAATAAAACATGATGATGAAGATGATGATGATGATGATGGAGAACAGATCAGTCAACATGACACAGTGACATCACTAAAACGTTACACACAAGGAGCTCAAACCCTAAATTAAATATGAACAAGTGTTTTACCTGTGCAGGTGTTCAGATAGATGAAGACAATGAAGGTTCAATTCCTGGAAATAATTTCTATTTGTGTTATTTTATCACCACTGTCTGTCCTTTGGTCGTCCAGTCTGTTGTTTGGATGGATTATTGGTTTTTACTCTGACACATTAGACGCCGCCCACACAGCTTAACCACCCCCCCCCCTTCACACACGCACACACAGACACAAATACACACAAATACACACACGCACACACGCACACACAAAGCTGTCAATCACCACTGGCACACAGCTGTTTTGGATTTACTCAGTCATTATGGTCTCCTTGTAGTGGACTGTGGGATCTGTAGTCCCGAGCATAAATGCAGCCAGAAACAAGATCACTGATGTTGGGGGGGGGGTGAACTATTGACTGTACTCCTCTGTAATTCAACTGATGGTTCTGGATAACATATTAAGCCTGATAAAATACCGTTCATTCACTTAGTGTCAACATATTTAGATTTTTTTTTAAAGTATAGTGACAGCAAATACTGCTCTTTTTCCTTCTTTATTTTGAAAATAGCAGGGAGGGTCTAGCAGGCTCACCCTTAACTTCCAGGTTAAAATGAACAGGTGAAGTGCTGCTCTCAGGCTGAGTTTGAGATCAGGGGACTCCAACTGACAGAAATGACCACAGGTTCAACTTTGATCTTTACAAACGCAAGAATCCCTGTTGCAAATCATCTGTTACACTCACATTTCTGTCCTCCCTCATTTCTTAGGGAGACATCATCATAAAGGCTGCTATTGATGTCCACCTCAACTCTTAGTCTTATCAATTTTCCACTGGATTATTATCTAATGTAAGCAGTGGAGGGCCAATAATCTGTAATTTTGTCTTTGTTTAAATACTATAATTGATGAAAATGTAAACTCTTCAAGCATATCTTTCTGGCCTCTGGCCTCTGTATGGCATTGTCTCCAATAAATATCGAAATATATTAATTTCCTCTTCAACCAATCTGTATTTTGTGCATTATTTACAGAGTGCTGAGTCTAAAGTAATGCACACTGCTCACTGTGAGTTCCACTTCCAGATCAGGAATCTTTAACTTTTCAAAAGAACAAGTTGGTAAAAGGCTTGGGAAAGCTAACTATTTAACAATTATAAATAGTCTTTTACTCCCAATAAATTGGTTATTGGCTCTGCCCCAAAAATTCTATCACAGACAGGCTCTACTTTATATATTACTGGATAGTTTTATCTATATTGATACATCATTACTTATTTTGATTATATATATTTTTTTCAACAGTGGTTGAAGTGATGAGATTCATCTTTGCGTTTTTTTCTGAGTGTCCAGGCTGCCATACCAGACTGCTGAAGATGAACTGAAACGCTCAGTGAAATCAGTATAAATATGTAAAAGGACTCGGTGTTTCACTAATATTTCATATTTTGCGATGAAGCTGTAAGATCTTCATTTAGGACAAAAACTCTACTTTTGTTGTGCTGCTTTGTCAAATTTCTTTTGTTTTCCACCCTGAAAAACCTTAAATCATAACAATATATATATATATCTAATGTAACCTGTTAATTATTCCCTTAATATCTTATTTAAAGAACCTCAGTTGAATCATCATTAGTCGGTTAATCAGATTCTAATGTAAAAATAGAAAAATTACTAAAAATTGTATACATGGGAGTGTCCCCAGGCCTTTGTCCACATTTTATATTTGATTTATTGAATATTGATTTCATTTTATTTTATAATTCATGGGGGGGGGGGTCTCCGGTAGTCATTTAAAATTCTTTAGTCCTTATCCTGCCCTCTGTTTGGCCGTTTTAGCCGTCAGTCAGATGGTAGGCGGGGCCTGAGAGCCCTTTGACCAGCTTCTATTGGTCTGGTCCCGGCTGATCCTGAGTCAGTCCATGAGTGTTTCTGTGTGTCGGTGTTTTTCAGCGAAGGGAAAGAGACTGAAGAAAAGAAAAGAAAAAAAGAAGTTAAATCTCCTCCAGCTTGTTTTTGCTCTCCTGCAGGAAAACGAGAAGAAAAAGCTTGTGGAGAGAAAACAATGTAAAGAAAATCGTACAGTTTTTTCTGTTTCCTGGATTTTAGTGCTATAACTTAGATAAAATTAACTTCTGCAGCCGGAGAAGATCCAGACCTTCAGACAGACAGGAGGACAGAGACACAGTGGGACAGAAAGGAAAAGAGACAGACATGAGGACAGATAGACAACTTGTTTAAATCTTCCATCTGTGTTTACTTTTAAAAAGGCAGTTACTCAGCATCTGTCTGTCTCTCTGTCTACTCGTCTGTCTCTCAGCCTGTCTGTCTGTTTCTGGGTCCAGGAGGACGGAGGATGTCACCGGGGTGTGTCGCCGACCCTAGTTGGACCTGCGGCTCCTTCGGCGGTCACACAGAGCTCTGACAGCCCGCTCTTACTGCGGAGGGAGACACAGAACCAGAATTGGACGGGATTTAGATCAGGATCTGTAAACCTAGATTGAAACAGTGGAATCATATCGAAGTTGACTGAGCTGGGATCAGGATGTCCTCAGAGCTGGCTGTGGGTCTGGTCTTCAGGGTTCTGCTGCCCCTCAGTTTGACTGCAGGTAAGATCAGAGTAAATATAGACCATGATTCCTCGGGTGGTTCCTTGGGTCATTAGGCAGCAATGCAGGAGAAAGTACTCTGATCCGTTACTTCAGTAAAAATACCCATACCACAGTGTAAAAATACTTAAAACTTTCAGCACAATAAGTTTGAATTTTTAATCAAAAAAATGTACCTGAATTATTAAAAGTATCTGATGTGTCTGTTTATAGTGTATCAAGTGAACTATATCATTAGATTATCACAGATACAGTTACTTGATCCGAAGCTCATTTTTAACATCATATAAAACTTAAAGTTGCAGCTATTGATTATTTTCATGATGGATTAATGTAATAGTTATTTATCATTGGCTCTGTAAAATGTCACAAAATGGTGAGAAATTTCTCAGAATGACCCAGAAGGCACAGTGAAGTCTTCAGAGGTTTTACTTTACTGTCATTTAAGACATAACAGCAA
This sequence comes from Istiophorus platypterus, assembly GCA_016859345.1. Lineage (NCBI taxonomy): Eukaryota > Metazoa > Chordata > Actinopteri > Istiophoriformes > Istiophoridae > Istiophorus > Istiophorus platypterus. The sequence continues at coordinate 20,888,681 of CM029125.1, read as the reverse complement.
ATCTTTACTGTGAAGTTGAAACCATCGGCCATTTTTGTTTAGGAAATGGCTTCAGTGATTATTATTAGAGCAGTGGCTGATCGATCAATTAACTGATTAAAAACAAATTGAGATTTGCTATTAAGCAGTTTAATTGTTTTATAAGAAGCCTTATATTCTATCATCTCATAAATTAATTTCCACATTTTATTTAAACTCAGTCTGCAAGGTAACTGTGGTCACATAAATGCAGTGGAGAAGAGGTGAACATGAATAAATACTACCATGAAGTACATTAGTACTGTACGTAAGTACAGCACTAGGGTACTTTGTGACTTTCCACCATCATATCTTCTGTTTTGTTCTAATTCATATACATTTGACAGGAAAGAAACATGTCAGATTTGTTAAGCCGCAATAATCTTTAAAATAATGCACAAAAGGAGGTTTACCAGATTTCCTGAAGGTTCCTAAAGGTTCTTCCTTGATGACTTGATGGTTAATCTCGATGTAAAAATATTCCATCTGCTGAAAGATAAAAAAGAGTTTTAACACATTTATCCAGCCTTCTGGTGGGTGGGTTAGCTGCAGACCAAGTTTGGCCTAAAGTAAGACTCAGTAAGATTTAGATTTTTAGAAAATTACAGAGGTTTTCAACATTCGAAAGTAAGTCAGAAACATTTAAAGGAAAATATTAATCTAGTACTCATATATATATATATATATATATATATATATATATATATATATAATAGGCCTACCATCCTGCTGCTCCACTCACGGGTTGTGATAAAAGACAACTTGATTTTAAATAACTGAAAACCAAATTAATGTTTAGACAAACAAAATACGACAAAAACAAATAGGGTGAAAACCAGGGAAGTAGAGGACATGCTGGCTGCCACCAATTCATATAGTACAACCTGACCAGGTGAGCTGAACCTCCTTGATGACCAGACTCTGGCCATCTGGCTCCTGCAGGGAGACACCAGTCCAGAGAGGGTTGTCATAAGCCACATTCAGTCCGGTCCTCCATGTGGAGACAGTGGTTTCATATTAAAGCAGTACAGTGTGAGCAATACAGTGAAATTATGTGATACTTCATGATGCATCACATAATTTCTGAAGATTTATCAGCTACACATTGATGTTACCAGTCTTCTGTTCTGCAACATCACAAACTTCGTCTAATAGATTCAGGTCTGGAGACTAGGGGAGCCACTGAAGTCCACTGAACTCACTATCATGTTCATGAAACCTGTTTGAGACATTTGCTTTGTGACCTGGAACATTATCCAACATGAAGTAGCCATTAGAAGATGGTGAACTGTGGCCATAAAGAGCTGAACATTGTCAGCAATAATACTCAGAAAGGCAATGGCAGGCTATGGCATCAAACCACGACACCGCCACCAGCAGCCTAAACTGTTGACTGACACTGACCATCTGCTGCCTCAGCAGGATCCACATCCATTAGACCAGGCTACGTTTCTCCAGTCTTCAGCAGTCCAATTCTGGTGTACCTGGGTCCAATGCAGCCTCAGGTCTCTTTTCTTGTCTGACGGGACCACAACCAGATCTGATCTTCTGCTGTTGTAGCTCATCCAACTCGAGGTTCAACATGTTGTTCTTTCTGAGAAGCCTCTCAGTTCACCGCAGTTGTAAAGCGTGGTTCTCTGACTTACTGTAGCCTTTCTGTTAGCTCCAACCAGTCTGGTCGTTCTCCTCTGACCTCTGACTTTTCACATCAACAAGGTGTTTTCCATACAGAGAACTGCTGCTCACTGGGTGTTTTTTGCTTTTGGCTTCATTCTGAGTAAAAATTCTAGAGAATGATTTGTGTGAAAATCCCAAAAGATCTTATGTGTTTCTGGAATATTAATTCAGCCTGTTCTGCTCCAACAATCACACCATGGTCTGCGTCGCTGAGGTCACATTTTCCCCATTCTGATGATATATTTGAACATTAACCCCAGCTTTGACCTGCATCTGCTGGATTATATGCCCTGCTGCCACCTGGTTGGCTGTTTGGATAATTGTACGAATAGCCTACAGTAGCCTGTAGCACTGCAGTGGGAACAAAAAGCTCAGGTCTCTTCAGGTTGAAGGTTTTGTTGGTTATCTTCTGTTAATAAGAAAGTCTAATGTTTCTGTGAGGATACACGTGGGACTGAACCGCAGAGATTAAAGAACAAGCTTTTTGATAAAAGAATCATCAGAATATTTTTAGTACTTTAAATAGATGAGAATGATAAAATGAAAAGAGAAACTGTTGGTGCCAAAGAACTTTTGGTCTGATGACTGAACAGAGACAAGAGCAGGACAGGGACAGGACAGAAGCCTGGAGAACATGGAAAGTTTGGTAATCCTTCTCTCCTTGGTGTTTATGATTTGTGGTTCCTTGTATCTCTGATGTGTTCAGTGATTGAACAGCTTGGTGTATGGTTCATTAATGAACCCTGGTTTTAGCTCTGAGAATTAAAAACCATTATCAGACATCTGCTTAGACTGAACATGTTGTTGACTTCTTTGATCAGATTTATCAGATTTGGACTAAATAATTTTTTCTATGGTGTCAAACTGTTTGACCTTTCAGACCAGAGCAGTGTAAATTTGGTTTTAGATGGAATTTCCCTTTAAAGTGCCTCACATTCCACTATGAGGGGGAGGTGTGTGTGTTGACACATTGCTAACCACATGCACACACAGCCAGATATTATTACCTGAGAAAGTGGAACTAATCTGTGACTGTTGGGGGAGGGGATGTTAAACGGTGGGGTACAGCCCCCCCCCCCCCCACACACACACACACGCTGAGTTGTGTTGTGTGTGTGTCTTCAGACTGCTTATGAATCTGTCAGATGAGAAGTTTTTCTATCATTGTGTGTGACTCAGTCTGAGTTTAAACATTTTTTAATTTTATCAGAGCAGTTTTATTCACAGGTTTTCACTTGCGTCACACTGCACACCTTTTACCAGCTCTCTTCTCTGCCTGTGTTGGTGAACTGCAGTATATGATAGTGTGTAACCTCCACCTATAGATCAGTGCAATAATTTGAAACCATCGGTTGGACTGTGTTTCACGTTGTCAACAAGCGCTCATGTGCCCTTGTGCACATGCATTTGACAAACAGAACGTGGAGCCACTGAAAGGTAACATTCATCATGAAGATTTCATCATCAGTAAAAAAGTCGTTCACTGTAGCCTGACCAGAGTACAGGGATAGAACCAGAGGATGGTACAAGCCAAAACCACGACAAAGATACAAAAAATGACCAAGGAGACTTGAAAGGACTGAAGAATCTAAAGGATTAGAGGTAAAAGTGATATCTGTGTTTATTTGACCCTCTAACCTATTTCTGATCTTAAAGGTATTTCACAAAGAATCAGTTTTACGTTGATTAACGCCATTTAAAAACAAATCATCTACAAAAGTAAGTTTCTCAATTACTCTCTCTGAGGTTAATTGTTCTGCTGCGATCATCATCAATTCATCAGTATTTCCTGTTTATAGACCAGATGACATGCCAGAGTTACAAGGTTTTCTCCAGGTGGCAGTGATGTGTGTGTGTGTGTGTGTGTGTATGTGTGTGTGTGTGTGTGTGTGTGTGTGTGTATGTGTGTGTATGTGTGTGTGTGTGTGTGTGTGTGTGTGTGTGTGTGTGTGTGTGTGTGTGTGTGTGGTTGAGGTTGTGTATTTCTGTCTGCAGTGTTTACACAGTCAAGTTAAATCCACAGACAGTCAACACAAACACACTGACAGTATTATAATGTTACTGCAGGTACACATAAGATTAAATTGAATTCCATAACAGACCATAATATTTAGATAAGAAGTAGTTAAGCTTAGTTTAGATATAGAGCAGAGTTGAATGATATTACCTAGAATCAGTACAAACTGATCAGATGTGATCAGATTGTAGCGATCAGACTGAATCAGATCTAAGTGATTTTATTGATCAAATTAAAGCTTTTAATCAGTCTTTAGTTCATTTATCGGTTACTGATTATTGATTATTTCCAGGCTTGAGCTCCCTGTAATGAATCTATCTCTGATGGATCTGTGTATTGATTTACTGATTGACCGATCCATTGATTATTGATTAATGTGTTCACAGCCTGTGTGTTGCGGTATAATGGATTCTCTTTGGTCTACGTCCTCCTGCTGCTGCTGCTGCCACTGCTGCCTGACCCCTCCTCCACCACAGGTACGAACACTGATCAGCACTGATCAGTACTGATGAATATTGATGAATGCTGTGAACTGTGTTTATGATACTAGGTAGTGGAAGCTGCTGTGGAGCTGTAAGGTGACAGCAGCAGTTGGAGGAGACACTGTCTGAAAACAACTTTAGAACATGTTGGAATCATGAAGAAAAATGTGGGTCTGTGTTTCAGCAGCAGCTCGACCCTCATCTGACTTAAATCCAACGTTGAATGAAAGATGCGTTAAAGGTATAATATCTCCATGATGAGCAAAGTTTCTTAAGTGTTCTGAGTCACACTGTGACCACGTCACTGTTAATGCTAACATCTGTGTCACAAGTTTCCTCTGTAGCCAGTGATGTTGGTTTTTAAAGTAGATGTTTCGCTGATTACATCATGATAAGTTAAGTCAGTTATTTAGTGATGATGTCACTGACTGACACAGTGAGGTCATTAACACCAGGAAATAGACCAGACCCAGCCTGTCTGTTCCTGTGTTTGTGGAGAGGTGATGTCTCTGCTGCCTGAGGCACACACACAGTAACACAATGTAGCACATGCAGACAAATTAATACACAGTGCGTTGTTGCAGCAGGTCTCAGGTGATGACAGGATGCTGGTTGTTTCCTGGAGGATCTTCCTGAGGAAACAAAGAGAATGGAGAGGCCACCATAGGGGGAGGTGGTGGTAGTGGTTTCCTGAGGGGTTTGTATTTTTCCTGAATGTACTGAAACAGCAACTGGGTTTAAACCTGGTTGTTTGAGCACTGGTGTGTTTCTGTGGGTTTGTGTGAGAATTTATCTCCTCAGAAGAACAAATGATAAAGATGAATGTATGGAGAGTGACTGCCAAAAAAAGTCAACATCAGCTTCATCATGTTCATGTTATTCAACCCCTGATAAATGCAAACAAAGAAACAGAAAAAAGAGGTGAAAGATCCATTTATTAATGAAAATGTAAACAGCAGCTGGTCTAAAGATACATATATTTTCATCTGAAAGTATAAGTGACCAATGATCTGTGGTAGGGTGATTGTTTACATATGTAGATTTTTTTAAATGTGTTGAGTAAGTCAGACATCTTCCCTGTGGTTACACCTTAGTATGCATGTGTACATATATATATATATATATATATATATATATATATATATAAATACACAGTGAAGCAAACTGAGGTGAGGTGAAGTGGCGAAAAAAGAGAAGTGGCACACAATGAGGTAAAGGGGAATACAGTTAGTCAAGGTAAAACAGTAAAATGGAGAACAGTGAAGTGCATTAAAGAAGTATAAAGTGCAGGGAAGAAAAGTAAATTACAGTGAAGTGGAGTAAAATTACATAAAATAGTGCAAGGAAGAAAAGTACCATGAAATGAAGCATAAAAAAGTGGAATGACACTTGGTAAATTACAGTAAAATACATTGAAGTAAGAAGAAATAAGATGAATTAAAGTCAAATAAAGGGAATCAATGTCTTCTGCTCCTCTTCTTTTCTGGGCATGTCTACAAATCTTAGTTGCTTCTTTTTTTCATCAAATGTCCTCATAACAAAAAGGAAGTAAAGACAAACCATCAAAATAAATGTTGTTGCAGTGGTCTGCTCTCCCTCTATTCCCTCACTACGATGAAATCCTGCAGGTGTAACTGAGGTCAGCTGACTCACCTGATCTGATGATACTGAACACATCATTGAGGAACAGCTATGTTTAACATTACCTTCTGCCTCTGTCTCCCAGGTAACACGAGTCGCTGTGTGATGGCGGTGTGTGTCTCCAGTTTACTCTTCCTGTTACTGCAGTCCTTCTTCCAGCTGACCACCGCAACACTGCAACCTGAGTACAACTGTAAGATACACCAGTCAGTCTCTGTACCCGTCTTTCTGCATACGTTTGCCTGAATACCGAACTATCTGTTCAACTGTCTGAACATCTATCTGTCTGTGTAATGAGTTTTTACCCATCCGTCTCTCAGTGTATTCATGCATAACTTGTTGGTCTCTCCACCTGTCTGTCTACAGGTACGGTTTGGCAGAAGGCTCTCGGTCAGCTCGGCCTTGTGAGGTAAGAAAGACATGGTGTGACACAAAGACAGACGGGTGAGACAGAAGGACAGGTGGACAGGAAATACAGAGAGACAGTTGTACTCTACCTATTCATTATTTAATTCTCTCACAAACTTAACTGGTTCAAAGATGACGTCTCTTTGATGAACTACTCACTGTCCAAAAAAACTCACTCACCACAGACACACTCAGCTTTGTCTGTTCCCAGTTAAATTTAACTGAAACATCAAAAGAAGTAGACTGCAGTTATGTGGTTTACTGTTAGTGTTATTGTGTGTGTGTATGTGTGTGTATGTGTGTGTGTGTGTGCGTGTGTGTGTGTGTGTTGCTGACTCAGCTCCTGTAAAAGTCAAACATCAGTGTATAATTTCATACATGTAGGAGGAGGTGTTTTTCTGACTCTGAGGAGACCTATCACTGACTGTTCCTGTTGTCCCTTCCTCAGTGTTTGTAAGACTTTCTGAGCCTTTTGTGAAGAGCATGTTCCTCCTCAGCATGTGATTAATACTACAGATATGTACGTATAAGTTATATAAATCCTTCAGAGTCTGAAGAGGGAGCTGCGTCCTCAGGTGATGTCACATGAGTCAATGTTGGTCAGCTCTGAAAAGAAAAAGCTAGAAAGAAGTTAGCCCATCAGACTTCTGTAGCACCCCCCTCATCTGTGCTTCAAGACACACTAGTACCTACTTGCATAATACACCCCAATCTACTACCCAGCTGTCAGACAAAGGGGATGCATTACAGGAGATGTAGGTCCAAGGTTTTGACAAGAGAGAAGGAATGGACTAAAGAAGGTGATATCTCTGGAGTTTAAACCATAATTGTGAAACTATCCGGCATGAGTCTGAAAGTGAGGCGGAGTCATATAATAAATCTGTCTCTGACTCACCGCTGACAATTTTCTCTAACCAGAGAAAGTCAGTAGTTATGTTTTCTAGAGCCTAGAAATAAACTGTGAGCTGTTGAGGGCTGCTATCTGTTAAAAGGAGAGCTTTGTGCGTAACTACAGTTCTTCGAATTCTGGGAGATCATCAAATGAAACATCAGAGCATTAAAAAGTCAGAAAATGTCAGTTTATGGAGAGGGAAGGAGTCAGGTTGCTCTTTTAATCTCAGAGATGATTTTCTGCCGATAATGTTTACATAACAAACAGGAAGTAAAGACAAACTACCAAAATAGGAGCCATGTTGTTGTAGCGGTCTATCCCTTCAGAGCAGGACAACAACAAACCAGGACAACCTCGCTGACATCTGATCCTCTGGGTGTGTGTTACTCAGTGTGTGCGTGTGTGTGTGTGTGTGTGTGTGTGTGTGTGTGTGCAAGCAGTAGGAGGATCAGACAGTAGACTCTCTGTCTGGACAACATGGCTCAGCAAACACTTACATACACCAATAAACAAATGGTTATTCACACTATATAACACACACACACATACACACACACACACACACACACACACACACGTGCGTACACACACACACACACACCTTGAGAGTCTGAATCTGGGCAACAGAATTTAACATATGTCTACATCTTAGACAAGAATCATCATCAAACCATCAGGAGATCATCAGTCAGATGTTAGAAGCAGCTCTACATACAACAAAATGTCAAAAGTAGACAGCACAACAATATGTTATGGTCTGGTCAAATCCAACAATGTTCCTTTAACTTTATATAACATGCTCAGTTTTTTTTGTTTGTGGAGGAAAAATTGGAATATGTTCATACTGAAAACTGTAATAAAGGTAAAATTAGCACAAAATCTTCCTGTTTGATCTCCTTTTTGATGAAAAACATGCAGTTATTATGGAGACTGGTAGAATTTACATTTGAATCTTTACACCGGTAAAGTAATAATTAAAATGTGACATGAGTTATGAACAATTCTGAAACGCAGAAGAGAAAAAGAATTTTCCTAATATTCATGTTATGATTTTACTATTTTTGATTAAATATGTTTTAACCTTATTTCTTTTTATGGTTTTGTTTTGTGTTTTTTACTAATAATAACTGGCTTATAACAGTTTGTTATATAGCACATACACAGATTTAAGGACATGTTTCAGTATTTATTAATGTTCAAAATGTCTTCTACATATTTTCTATTATTCCATAGTTTTTATTGTGTAGTGGTTTGTCTTCTGTTTAACCAGCAGCCTCCACTGATGATGTTTCCACAGGCGGTGTCAGAGTTGGAGACAGAGATGTTAACAAACACTGAGACCTGATCACAGCTGATCAGAGTCTGATAGAAACCAGTTATTTCATAGTCATATACCAGTTATATGGGATAACTGCAGGGGGGTTAACACTAAATTGTTTCCGCAAACAGTAAAGATATTGATAAAAAATGTTTGCTGTGTAAATTCTGGGATGAACTGAAGACTTTCAGTGTTTCTGACATGTTGCATCAAACAAAAGAAAACCGTCTCTCTCTCTCTCTCTCTGTCTCAGTCTTACAGGAAGTGATGTGGGCTCGGCAGTGAGACAGGTATTTCCTGATGTCGGCGTGTTGTTCATCAGTTTGCTGACCTGGAGGCTGATTGTGAGACTGAATGCAGAAACACACACACAGGTAACACACACACACACACACACACACACTAATGAAGCAGGTGTAACATTGTTAACTCGTCTCCTCTTGTTTCTTAACAAGGTTTGCTATCTATTAGCTTGTAACTCAGTAAGCTATTTATTAACTATAACCTCATTATGTGACTGCCTCAGGACACACACAGACACAAAGACACACAAACACACTCAGGGTATAATGATTAGGTTTCAGGTTCAATCAGTTTATTATTCATTATTATTATTCGGAGTCTGTTTGTTAACATGAAACCAGACCAGCGGATAGCAGCAGTGAAGGACTATCAAGACACCAGGCCTCCTCCTCCTACCCCCCCCCCCTCCTCCTCCTGCTCCTCCTCCTTACTCTTCATCATATCACTGTCACTCTAACAAACCAGTCTTTCTAGCTGGAGGACGATGATGTCCAAAGGTGGACAGACAGGTATCTAAACACCTCCAGTAGAGTTTGGGTAAAGTGTAAGTAGGGAGCAATAAAAAAACCCTCTTTTTAATACGTCTGTTTTCAGCCTCAGCAAGAGGAGACACAGCAGGAGGAGGAACATCAGGATGAGGAGCTGATGTTTGAGGGGGACTCTGTGCTTGAAGGGGAGGAAGAGGAAGAAGGAAGCAGCAGAAACAGGGTTCTCATTGAACTGGAGTCAGTGGTTTGTAAAACCAGGCAGATGGTGGGAAACATGACAACGACAGGAGGGAAAATCCTGCTGACAGCGCAACTGGGATTCACAGGTAACTAGTAGAATCCAGTAGAAATCTCACTGGTAACCAGTTGAATCTAGTAGAAAATGGCAGGTAACCAGTAGAAAAATCATTAAAGACAAGACACTTAATCAGTAGAATCCTGAAGAAGTCACACAGGTTACCAGTATAAGCCAGTAGAAACTGACAGATAACCAGTAGAATCCTGTAGAAAATTAACAAGAAAACCAGTAGAATCCAGAAGAAAACATTTTCTGCCGTACACTCAGTCCAGGTCAGCAGACTCAACTCCTCCACTTCTGAGTTTTGCCAGAGTGGCCTCAGAGGCCTCAGCCCTTTTGGCTTTCAGACACCTTTCCGCTGCTTTAGTGTACCTTGAGCCAACCAGCTCAAGCCCTAACCCAAAAATCCTTAACCCCTTTCTTCAGTAGTCATTACAACAGGCACCAAAGTCCCTCTGGCCACAACTCTGACCAGCCTATTTGGAGAGCCTGCAGACAGGGGCCAGATGTTCGCTCCTCACCTTCACCACTTTAAGTTTACTAGGTCTGACCATCTGAACCACAACACCACATCTGGCCCTCTCTTAACTTGGGTCTCCGAGACATACAGCTGCAGATCTGATGATTTTCAGTCAGTGCCGTCTCCCCAGAGACCCTCCGTTAGGTAATCCTCTGGTTGTCCAGAGAAAACTCAAGCACAGCAGAGTTCAGTGGGGGGCTCAGGATTATCCCTGACAAGTGGCTCCTTGTGGTCTTTTCAGGCTGACCCCACCAACACCCCATGGGCTTAGCCCCAAGGCTAAAACCCCGATCCTCCATGTTCATCAGTAACCATAGCAGAGTTTCTCTGTCCTCTCTGGGTAAGCTTCATCCTGTTTCACTTGTAACCACAGGAGCTTCACTGACAACTGTGGCTGGGTGTTGTCACAGGTGTGCCTGTTACACCTGTAACCACACCCATCATTGTTGTCACAGTGTACTCAAGTATACCTGCACATCACTGCAGTGAGATGACAAGTTAAACCACTGGGGCTCAGTGTAAGTGACTGTTTCAGATGGTGATTCTCAGACAGGTAAACCATAGAATCTGGTAGAGGAGGAGGTGGCAGTTGTTTAACATTAGGTATTCTCTCTCTGTGCCCCCCCCCCACCCACCCCCCCCCCCCAAGGAATCATGTTCCCTTCTCTCTCCTCCCTCCTTTACCTCTTCTGTTTCCAGGTGGTGAGTACCTGCTGGGCGTGGTCAGGTCAGGTCCCACCACTCCTCTTTAGATGTGTGTCTGTGATGTCACTGCTCTACTCGGCCTCCCACTTCCTGCTCCTCTACTGCTACCAGTTGCCCTCCCTGCAGGAGGCATGGCCTACAAACCACACCTCCGCCAGGTAACACGGCTCCGGCAGGCAACATAATAAACAATAGTGGAGAAAGAGAGAATGAGATAGATGAGGACAGATTCAGAGAAGAGAGTGAACAGTAGAGGAGGAGGAACAGTAAATTAAAGGTTGTATGTTATAATTACAGGTTTATTTAAACACAAACCAACCTCAGACCAGCAGGTTCAGGTGAAATAATGTGCACAGGAATAGTCACTATAAATGGGACCTTTAAAAACAACAAATCAGATTTCTGAAAACCTATAGCTGAGCTTGATGTAGATTAGGAGATAATGACCCCTTAAGGGTAAGGCGAGTGGAGGAAGATGGTAGAAAAGGATGTGAGGAAGCAGAGGCAGCCATCACCTTTGACTGCATCTTGTCACTGTCATCTGATTTAAGATCCTGTCAGCACAGACACAAAGTGTGATTTATAAATCTATTAAATCCATAACTGTGAGAACAGGTTTGACCACAGGAGGCTTCTCATCAATAGTCCCGATCCTGAATACTAGAAAAGAGAAAATTAAAAAATAGTGAAATACTACATATAATCAGTTTCTCAGAGTTGAAGTTGAAATGTCCAGTTTTGTAAAAAAAAAAAAAAAATAGAAATTCGGTTACTATGAGAGAAAACAGGAAAACCGACAAAAATGCTAATTAAAGAGGTTGGAATAAGGGGATATTTGACATTTTTGACAATTCTTGCTTGAAAAATGATCAAAGCTTGGGAACTTGTCAGTTTAAGAATAATTTGGATATGTTCATGAATATCTGTTTATTCTGTTTATTCTGTTTACTTTGTTTATGTTGAAATCTGATTTTTTTTCATGCAAGAATTACAGCACAAAGTCCCGCAGAGTCATGGGTTGTTTTTTTTTTTTTAAATGATTATAGATTATTGATTATTATTGGTTTCCCATACAGTGTGTTGGGTCTGGTGTTGCTGGACAGTACTGTCTCCTGATATGATTATTGATTATAAGAGGTTTCTTCTGTAGAGTGTTTGGTCTGGTGTCAGTGGTGTCGGTCGACTGTGCTGCCCCCTGGAGGCTGCAGCTGAACGCTGACCTCAGCTGGTTTCACTTCAGCAGCCCTCTGATGCTGCTGTTGCTCTATCACACTGTGGCTAGTCTATGGAGGAACCAAGTGAGGATGATTATTTACCTGTTATGACATCATATACATACTTGTCTCAATGACTCAGTGTTCCTCAGCTCTTATTGGTTGCTGTGTGTCACATGTTTCTTCAGCTGATTGATGGTGAATGGGGGCAGGGCATAGAGAGGGTGGAGTCAGCAGTCAGTGGGAGCTGTGACATCATCACTGCTACAAGCAACCTGAGTGATGAGGTCGACAGTGACATCACAGCAGAGAAGCGGAGAGAGCTGTGGAGGAGAGCTCATGATCGTCCTGAGGGCAGAGACGTAAGGAGAAACAATAAATTTTAGAGAAATGTTGATATTTTTTTTGTAAATTTACATGAATAATTGTTTTATTTTGATTCCATTGATATTCTGATCACAGTGAATTACACTACTGTTGCCCCATGGTTTGGCTGATTTTGTGGGGTTTCTTTAATTTCAATTGAAAACCGTCATGATCAGGAAACCTGTCTCTGTTTGTCAGGTGCTGCTGTCATCGACCAATGACAGCGCCTCTGACTCTTTTGCCCCGCCCACACAGAGCACTGCCCTGGGATTGGATGTTTACTCCACACCTCACTACTCTCTTAGCCAGTCAGGTGAGTCTGTGGTTTGAATGCAAGCAGGACAGAGGCCTTTCTCAACCCGAACACCTCTGTCACATAGAGACAAGACTAGACCCGAGGACCTGAAGAGGTCTAACTCCGTTAATTTTATAGGGAGCTGACTTTAGAAAAGAATGCCAGCATCAATTTCACATGAACCTTCTGTTGTTATGTCACTTTATTAGGTTTTGATATTATTTCAGATGAGGAAGTAAACATACGATAGGTATAATATGTGACCAGTTTATGAAGTCTGGAAATTTGATTTAATGTGTTGGGATGCGTGAGGATGGACTGATCATCTCAGTAGTTAACCACCCCAGTCCGGAGATAGAAGAAAATCTTTTGGAGGGTACAGTTTTGAGTGCAAATCCAACATTTAGACAGTTTAACATCAATTCAATTCAATTCTATTTTATTTATTTAGTGCCAACTCATATCAGAGGTAATCTCAGGGCACTTCTCATACAGAGCAGGTCTAGACCGTTCGTCTTTATAGTTATTATTTACAGAAACCCAACATTCCCCCATGAGCAAGCAGCAAGGAAGATCTCCCTTATAAAAGGTAGAAATGTTGAACAGATCCCGGCTCATGGTGTGTGTAGGGGCTGGGGGGGGTATCAACAATCTGACACTAATAATAAAACTAATAATTAGAATAATAGGGCTAATGATAATAGTAATAGAACTAAGGTGGTCTACAGTCCTTGATCCAGACTCTGCAGTATTAGAGGCAGAAAAACCTGCAGAAAGTGACAGTAGGAGAGAGGAGCGAGATGAGGAAGAACAAACCTACAAGAGAGAGAAGAAGTAAAGTTAGTAACGGCATTGAGTTGATGGGATATGAATGTGTAAAGATGGAGAGGAAGAGCAGGTGAGAGGAGCTTGGTTCATCATTGGAAGTCCCCCTGCAGTCTAGGCCTATAGCAGCATAGTAAGGGGATGGTTCCAGCTGATCCTGAGCCAGTTCTAGCAATAACCTTTATCAAAAAGGAAGTATTTAAGCTTCCTCTGCCCCCTGGACCCAAACCAGAAGATGGTTCCACAGTAGAAGGTCCTGATAATTGAAGGTTCTGCCTCCTGCTCTACTTGTGGAGACTCTAGGAACCACAAGTAGACTTGTGTTCTGTGAGCACAATGTTCTACTGGGATAATATGGTACTATGAGCTCTTTAATATTGCCTATGAGAAGCCTATTTAAAGTGCATAAAACTGGGTACAGTTCTATACAGAGGTATACCTTGCGGAATTCCATGACTAACTTCTGAGTATATGGAGGATTTATCAATAATGTGTATGAATTGAAACCAATCTGATAAATAGGACCTAAACCATTTTAGAACAGTTCCTTTAATGCAAAAAAATGTTCCAGTCACAGAGCTTCTCTGTGGAGACATATTAACATATTTACATCAACATTTGTAAAGATACATAAACAGAGACAGAGATTTCAGGTCAGATAATAGACATCTTTTGACTGCAGCTCTATCATTTTGGTTATTTTGATCAGCTAGTGGAAGTTGGAAGGTGCAGTCAGGTACACACAGATGAAGTCAGACACTGAGGTATACACTGGTCAGTCAGTTACAGGTGAGTTCACATCATTTTGGAAACCTCTTTCTTTTAGCTGAGGGGAAATGATCTGAGTTTGATCTGATGGATTTAGGTTTCTGTGTGACTAGTCTGTTAAAAATGTCAGACAGGTGATTTCACCCTCTGATTCATAACTGATTCTTGTTTCTTACATTTAAATGATCAACAGCAAATTGTTGAGAAGGTGAGGCATTACTAATGGATCCATCAAGTCCGTCAACAGTAAAAACATTGAAGCCTTTGATGACCCTTTTCACATATTCCCTCCTTGTCCACATCAAAGTCTCTCAGTTTCTTATCAATAGAGGTAGTTAGGTACCTGCAACTTTGCAGTTTCTTTGTGCTGTTCTTTACTAGTCTGAGAAGGTGGACTGAGCTCCAGGATCATCGGACTTGTCTCAGAAAATGATCAGGTGTAGATACAAATTGTGACCCTCTTTCTGTTCTGCTGTGTTTGATGCTGCAGACACGTTGGAGACCTGTGTTTTTGAAGGAGATGGATGGGAGGAGGAGGAGGAGGAGGAGGAGGAGGAGGTGAGGGGTGAGGAAGGGGGAGTAAGTGCTGCATCCATGGCCTTTAGCTTCCTCCTTAAGCAGAGTTACATCTGTGCTCTGATCTCCATGATGGCCTGGTCCATAACATATGTGTCCTGGCTCACATGTGTCCTGCTGCTTTGGTCATGTGTCCTCTGGATGATGCGAGAGCGTCGTCACTACACGCTGATGTCATCACCCTGGCTTGTCGCCTATGGCAACTTGCTGGTAATCCTGCAGTACATCTACAGCTTCCCCTCCATACAGGAAGTCCCTGGACTGTTTCCTAGAAAAGATGACCCCTGCAGGGAGCTCGCCTCCAAGGTACTATTACTGTTTTACTACTACCATTACTATGACTACTGCCACCACTACCACTACTGATATTACTACTACTACAATGACTACTGCTACTAGTTTTATTGCTCTTACTGCTACTGCTACAACCACTACTACTACTACTACTACTACTACTACTATGACTGCTACTACTACAGCTGCTACTACTACTACTATGACTGTTGCTAGTAGTGTTATTGCTCCTACTGCTACAACAAATGTTGCTGCTCCTGCTATGGTTAACGCGACCACTATTACCTCTGCTAATCGCACTACAACTGTTGCTACTACTTCTACTGTTACTACTGCTCCTCCTCCTACTACTATCATTACTCTAACTCCTACTATGACTACTATTGCTACTACTACTACTACTACTTTTAACAACTGATTATCATATGTTTTAATCTGAGTATTATTAATCTGATTATGGGACTGATTGATTATATTTAATCTCATTACAATTAATTTGATTATTTCATGGTTTAATCTGATTATAGTTAATCGTATTATAATCAATCTGATTATACTCTGATTATATTTAATCAGATTATAATCCATCTGGTTATCAGACTTTAATCTGATTATATTTAATCTACTTTTATTGTTGTAGTTGTTGTGTCTTTTGACCTTCTGGCTGCTGCTGCGTCAGGCACTGACTGAGAAGAAAGACAAACAGACAGAGACAAAGCTTTCTACCATCACTGTCAACATGGAAGGTAAGACACCTGTCTGTCTGACTGACAACCTGTCTGTCTGATGTTCATCAGTCTGTCTCATCACTTGTTAAATGTCTGTCTGATCTGACTGATCACCTTTCTGCCTGACTGTGTTTCCTGTCCTCCAGAGGATCAGAGGGCAGATCAGGATCTGCAAAGGAAGAAGAAGGAGGAGGTGTCATATGAGGAGGTGCTGCTTCTGGGGGGGGGAGGAACAGTTCAGATGGAGGCTTTGGTTGCCATCATAACCAGGATGTTTGTTAAATACTGGATCTATGTCTGTGGAACGATGTTTTTCTTCGTTAGTTTTGAGGGAAAAATCGTCCTTTACAAAGTCATCTACATGGTCATGTTCCTCTGCTGCGTCGCACTGTACCAGGTAATACTGCAAATACTGGAAGTATTACTACTGCATGTACTACTGCTGGTTCCTTTGTTGTGGTTTCCCTGTACAAGGTAATACATATATTAAGTACAAGGGCTGTATGTAGTACAGCTGCATGGCTATGTACCAGGTTATATGGAAGTACTGCAAACATTACTCCTACAAAAACAATTTCTGCTGTGGGTGCCTTTGATGCATGGCTTTGTACCGGGTAAAACCGGGTTTTACTACTCTGCGTACTGCTGGTACCTCTGCTGTGTCAACCTCTACCAGTCATTACTGCAAGTAATACATGTACTATTAATGCTCTTCTGGATTGCTCTTTTCCAGTTATCACTACAAGTACTGCATGTACTCCTACTATATACTGGTACTATCACAACTGTATACTTAAGACTTGGTCTACAATCAGACTTGGTTTAGAGGAGAATTTCTGAATCTCATCGTCCAGTCCTGCCTTGGAATTGTGGCAGTGGGCAGGGGCACTATGTTGATGGGGTACTGATCACTGACGTTTGAAATGACATGGCGTAAGATTGTTCCAGAAAGTACAAAGGAGGAAATTAATGGACCTGATTAACAAAAGCTACCTGTCTCTCTCTACCTGTCTGTTTCTCTCTGTCTCTCTCTACATGTGTCTGTGTCTCTGTAGTTGAACTATGAACGCTGGCGTGCTTTACTCAGGGGTTTCTGGGTAGCCGTGGTGGTTTACTCCATGCTGGTTCTAATCCTGGTCTACACCTTCCAATTCCCCTCCTCCCCCAACACCTGGAGTTACTACACTGGACTCAGCACACACAGGTACACAGTGATAACCACTCAGGTACACTCAGGTTAACATGCAAGTATGCTTAAATATACATGCAGGTACATTTACTGGTACATGCACAGGTACACTTGGGTACACACACATATACAAACATAGGAAATTGATTTAATCTGATTGATTATTATGTTATTATAAATGTTTATTTAGATTGCTGATTCAGATGTATTCTGAGTGGTTGTTATGTATGTGAGTTGGCTGATCGATTCTCTAATGTCTCTAATGGTTCTAATATTGGTTGTTTGTTTATCTCTAATTTCTCTACTGTTTCTACTCTCTTGATTGTTTGTCTTTAATGTTTCTGTCTGAAATGAGTCTCTTGTCTCTCGAGGTTGGAGGATGTTGGTTTGGAGAAGTTCTCAGTCCCTGTTCTCTTCACCAGGATCTTCATACCTGCTGCGTTCTTACTGGTGCTCACACATATACAGTTCTGCAGTAAAGGCGCATTAACATAGTTTCTCATGATTGTAATAAATGTATTTCTTTTATCATTGTTGCAGTACCAGAGTTTGTCTTTTTCTTTTTTCTGCAGGTGTGTATCGTTCACCTGCATTACTTCCATGAGCCATTTCTGCAGCTGACCGACTTGAAGACTGTGGTGGAGACACACAACAGCACCATCACAAGGTAACACACAAACACATTTACCTGCTTGCCAGAGGTCATTGGACCTCATTGTGTCCAGTTAGTTTCCAGATACCCTAATTCTGTATACTTAAAGATCTCAGATGGCTGGACAGCAGCTGATCTTTCCAGACCTCTGCAACTAGTCCCCAGGCCTTTATAACAGGTCCTCAGATATTCTCTGCAACTAGTCCTCAGGCCTCTGCAACTAGTCCCCAGACCTCTACCACCAGTTCCCAAACATCTACAGCTAGATCTACAACTAGACAATAGATCTCAGCTTTAACTATTCCCCAGAGCTCTGCTGCAACTAGCTCCCAGACCTCTACAACTAGTCTCCAGACCTTT
Source organism: Istiophorus platypterus (assembly GCA_016859345.1). Classification (NCBI taxonomy): domain Eukaryota; kingdom Metazoa; phylum Chordata; class Actinopteri; order Istiophoriformes; family Istiophoridae; genus Istiophorus; species Istiophorus platypterus. The sequence continues at coordinate 20,870,647 of CM029125.1, read as the reverse complement.
ATAACAGGTCCTCAGATCTTTTCTGCAACTAGTTCTCAGGCCTCTGCAACTAGTCCCCAGACCTCTACCACCAGTCCCCAAACATCTACAGCTAGATCTACAACTAGACAATAGATCTCAGCTTTAACTATTCCCCAGAGCTCTGCTGCAACTAGCTCCCAAACCTCTACAACTAGTCCCCAGACCTTTATAACAGGTCCTCAGATCTTTTCTACAACTAGTTCATAGACCTCTACAACTAGTCCCCAGAACTCTTCTGAATCCACACCTCCGTCACTCAGGTAAGGGTTAGAAAGATTGGAGCTAACTGTGTCCCTACCATCAACACATGAAGGAGTTCTGACTGTTCTGCTGATCTTCACCTGTGCCCACATATCTCACTCTCTCCTGTTTCTCTCTCTGCAGGTTGGTCCACTCGGACGGCAGCCTAGTCGACCTGTCAGTGGGTCGAGGCCCTCAGATCAGCTTGGAGGAGGAGAAGGGAGGAGGAAAGACGGAGAGAGAGTCACAGGAGAAGTGGATAAAGGAGGAAGAGGAAGAGGAGTACCCCTGTGTGTTTGACAGGGAAACCCTGTCAGACCACATCACAGGTAAACACACTACATCGTCACACCTGAGACAGAGTGGTTGAGTTTGATACAGGAAGCCAACTCATTGTGTCTTCTCCTCAGTGCTGGTCTCCTGGAGGTTGGTGGTAGATCGTCTCTCTGTGTTGTTCCTGCGCCTCCTCCTCTCCTTGCAGCGTCTGCAGCGCCTTCTCTGGTGGCTGCTGGAACTACACATCGTCAAGATCGTTTCCTCCTACATCATTTGGGTCTCTGTGAAGGAGGTCAGAGTCTGATCTGGTCTCTGGGGTCTGATAGTCCATCTGTCTATTTGACTGACCTCTCTTACTGTCTGTCTGTCTGACATATCTCACAGTTTGTCTGACTGACACTTATGTCTGTCTTACTGTTGGATCTGTTTCACTTTCTGTGTGTCTGTCTCTCAGTCTGTCAGAACTGATTTTCTGCAGGTTTATGTGTTGAACCCATATGTCTCCCTCTGACATGTCTGTCTCTCCAGGTGTGTGTGTTCAAACTTTCTCTCCCTCTCTGACCTGTCTCTCTCTCCAGGTGTGTGTGTTTAACCTGCTATTCGTGCTGTGTGTGGGCGTGGCTCTACCCTGCAGGGCATGGCGCCCCCTGCTGTCAGGAGTCTGTACAGTATGGACTTGTGTTGTTACTGTCTGTAAGATGTTGTACCAACTCAACGTCGTCCAGCCAGACAGATACTCCTCCAACTGCACCATGGTAACAATGACAACAACGCCATATTGTCTGCCTGCACACCTGTCTGACTTTCTTTGACCTATCTGTCTCTCTGTAGCCAGATAACTCCAGCACCGACCTGTCTCGCTCTGTTTTGTACTCTGGTCCCGTTGACCCCGCCCAGTGGGTGGGGCTTCGCAAGACAGATGGAAAACTGCTCGACTACCTGAGGGTGAGGAGCAATATCATAACCATTTAATACATGTTAGTGTATTTAGTATAAAGCTGAAAATATTGTTGTGAAAATTTAAAATAGTTGAAATAGAAAAAAATTAGAAATTAGAAACAGTCAAATTCACAGATCAAAGGGAAACTGAAACGTGCTTAATTTGTTGCGATGGAAGTAATTTGAAGTGTTAACAGGAAAAATGTCCTGTGAGATTCATCCAATAGTGTTAAATCTGAGAAGGCCTGAAAAAAGCATAAAACTACGGTGACAGAAAAAATTTGTTATTATATTAATGTTCTTTTTAAGCTTTCTTAAGTTTGAATGAAGTTTCTTGGTAAAAGTATGAATAAAATGTAAAGAGGTTTTCCACAAGTTAAGAAGGTTAAAAAGGTCCAAAGAGCATTTTGTACTCTTACTGGAAAAAAAACAGACTAAAATAACTCTAATTTTAATCAGACTGCTGTAGCACTGTTAACTCAGATAACTTAGCATCATGCTAACATGTCTTTGTCTTCGCAGTATAACCTAATGATGTTAGCATTGTTAGCCTTTGAAGTGACCGTGTACCGACACCAGGAACTCTACCGTCTCCGCCATAACAAAGTTCCACCTCCCACAAGAACACTGTTTCATGACGTCACCAGGCGTCATTTGGACGACAATGTGCTTAGCTGTGTTAAATACTTCCTCAACTACTTCTTCTACAAGTTTGGACTGGAGGTGAGACATTTTCCTGTTAGCATATCAACAAGCTAACTTCTTCTTGATAAAAGTATTCCTATGCTCCTCCTCAGACCTGCTTCCTTTTGGCTGTGAACGTGATTGGTCAGCGAATGGATCTGTTCGCCGTGAGCCATGCCTTTGGTCTCATCACCGTCCTATCATGTCGCAGCAGGAAAGGCATTGCCTCAGTGTGGCCTAAGTACTGCTACTTCCTATCAGGGTTGCTGTGCTTCCAGTACCTGCTGTGCATTGGATTCCCTCCTGCCGCCTGTAAAGGTACAAATTCATCTAAAGACAAAATGGTGGGATTATTTACTCTGCAATTAAGTTTTAAAAACTACGATAGCAAACTTTTCAAGGCTGTTTTTCTGAAAAGATAAAGGAGGCACTAGAAGTTGAATGTTTTCTGTTTTGATGGTAGTAAGCTAACATTTTTCCCTTTGCCTCCAGTCTTAGTGCTAAGATAGGATAAAGACAGTTGGGTTCATAGTTATTTGGACAAAGACACTATTTTCATATTTTTTTTCTCTATACACAACCACAGTGGAATCGAAAATAATGAATAAATTTCTCTTTGAAGTGTAAACTTTCACCTTTAATTCAAGGGGTTTCATGAAAATGTTACATTAACCATTTAAGAATTACAGCCATTTTAACACATAGTTCCTCATTTTCAGTGATTGAGAAGTAAATGGACAATTGATCAGTTTCGTGCCCAGGTTTGACCAGGTCTCCCATTATTTCATGACAAATGAAGCAGATAAAAGGTCTGGAGTTGATTCCAAATGTTGACTTTGCTTTTGGTAGCTATTCATGGGAACATTCGATAGTCGTTCTGAAAAAGCATCAATGTAAATGAAGGCGGCGTCATTAGGCTAAAAAAAAACAAAAAAACAACCTACCAGACAGATGCACAAACTATAGCAGTGGCCAAATCGACAATCTGATACATTCATAAGAAAAGAGGGAATGAACTGGTGGGTTCAGCAACACCAAAAGGGCTGGAAGACTAAAGTGGATAATCACAGAATTCGTTCTTTGGTGAAGAAAAACCCTACACAACATCACAAGAAAGGAAGTTGGATCATTATCAGAGTCTACAATCAAGAAACGCCTTTATGAATGTAAATACAGAGGGTTTACCATAAGGTGCAAACCACTCATAACACTCCAGAGAGACCAGATTAGACCTTGCCAGAAAACAGCTCAAAGGGTCTGAACGGTAATGGAACAAGATGATCTCTGGATGAAACCAAGATGAACTTCTGCCAGAATGATGGAAGATAAGAATCTGGAGAAGGAAGGAACGACTCCTGATCCAGAGCCACCACATCACCAGTCAGACATGGCGGAGCAGTGTTATGGCCTGGACATGTTCAGCTGTAGATGGAACTAGGTCACTGCTGTTTACTGATGATGTAACTGAAGGTAGAAGCAGCAGGATGAACTTGAAGTGAACAGGTCTGAACTATCTGATCAGGTTCAGCCAAATGCTGCAGAACTGAGAGGACGGAGCTTCACAGTACAGATGGATAAGGACCCACAACAGACTGAGAAAGCAACACAAGAGCTTCTCGTGACAAAGAAATGGAATATTTTTGACCAAATCAGTCACCTGACCTCAACCCAGCTGAATATGCTGTTCAATTACTGAAGACAAAACTCAGGGCAGAAAGACCCACAAACAAGAACCAACTGAAGGCAGCTGCAGTAAAGGCCTGGCAAAGCATCTCAAGGGAGGAAACTTAGTTTTTTGTGACGTTCATGGACAGTCATTGACTGCAAATGATTTTCATTCAAGTATTAAAAAAGTCCTTATATTTATAATTATGTTGGTTTTTCAAATCACTTCTGAACCCCTGAAAATTAGGGACTATGTGAAAAATGTCTAATTCCTAAACAGTTAATATAAAACTTTTGTGAAACCCCTTGAATTCAAGCTGAAAGTCTACACTTCAGTCACATCTTGATTCGTTTGTTTCAAATCCATTTTGGTTGTGTACAGTGGCAAAATTGCAGAAGTCATGTTACTGTCCAAATATTTATGAACCTAATTGTATGTCCTTTGATCTCTCTTTGTACAAAGAGATTACAGTGATTTCCGTATTAAGGATTAAACTCTAACCTTTGAGATAAAACCTGAAAATAAACCTAAAAATTAGACATAAACCAAAAAATTTGAGATCAAATCATTCATTTTCATAGTAAACATTTTTTTTGTAAATTTATGAATTACATCTAAACCTACATTTTCTCGCAGAGCTCAATAAATCTAAGACACAAGTATCTGTTGTATTTTCAGACTATCCCTGGAGACATCCATCCTCCAGCATGGACTCCAACGTGGTGAAATGGCTCTTCCTTCCTGATCACTTGACACCACCAAACCCACTCTTCCTGCTCTGTAATACCATTATTATCATCATCAGATAACACAATGTTTAATGATGTGTATTCACAACATTTCATTACTTTTTTGAATCTCATGAATGCCAGAGGTAAAGTTAAATGTTTTTGTTTTAAAAAAAAAAACCCTTTTGGGAACCCTGAGATTAACCCTCAAAATCTAGGATTAAATCTGAAAATTTAAGATTAACCTTCCAAATGTTATGATAAATAATTACTCATAATAAACCTGATTAAGATCAACAACAAGGAATTTAAGTCCAAAATTTTTGTTAAATATGAAAATAAATGACCAGATCTGAAATTCAGGAAGAAATTTTAAAGTCTAAATAATACTGGATTAACCCCCAAAATTTGGTATTAATTACAAATATTTAGAACAGAACAAAAAAAAGAAAATCCCCAGATGTTTGCCTAAAGCCTGAATGTTAAACCCCAAAGAATCAAATTCATGAAAATTGTGGATTGAGAGCAAAAATGTGGGACTTTGGCCCAATATCTTTATATATTATGAAAATATTAATCAGAGCTCGAAATATTGGTGTCTGGTTTTACACAGAAAGGTACTCTAAACCAGAAAAATTGGTATGTAATAAAGCATTTTGTAAAAACCCAAATATGTGAATAAATTCTGTAAATCACAAATCTTCAGGACTTAAATACAAAATATGTTCCTAAAACCAAAAACTTTGATTTTATTTTAAATTTGGAGGCTGAACCTTAAAATTGCAAGTACATCTTTGTAGTTTTATCATATATTTATGTTCATTATACTTTTTCACAGTGCAGCTGTGTGTTTCCTGAATTTTCAGATGATTTCCTTCTCCTCCTCGGGGCGTCACTGCAGCTGCAGGTGTTTGAGGAGGAGGTTCAGTTGTCTGTTCAGATCCTAGCAGGAGACAACAGTGAGCTGGATGGCGATGAGGGACAGACCTGTGATCTAATCAGACAACTCCGTCTCAACATGGTCCCTGACTTCATGCTGTGCAGGTAAAGCCCGCCCACTGTCCATCTGTCTTTCTTTCTATCTGACTACCTGCATGTCTCTCTGACCTCTCGGTATGTGCTCAGGTCTTACCTGGACATGATGAAGGTTATCATCTTCAGCTACATGTTCTGGTTTGTCCTTACCATCATCTTCATCACTGGGACCACAAGGTGATTGGGTGGGGACACACTTATTCAATTTTTTAAAGTAAAGTTTCCTATTTAAGTAACATCATTGCTCCTAAAAACAGACCTACAGGAGTCTTAAAATTTAGCCAGAAAAAGTGTTTGTTAAAGTTTTAAAGTCAGATTTGAATCACAAAATTTGTAATTTAATCACAAAATCTGGAGTTAAACTGGAAATTTCTATACCCTCATCAAGTCATTGACAAGCTTTTTGCTAACCTGAAAACTTAATATATAACTAACAAGTTTTTACAAAACCCTGAACAAATGAGCAAATTTGGTGAAACTAAAAAATAAAAAAGATAAAATCCTTAGATTTTTTTTTAAAACTAAAATATGGGATTAAACCAGTTTCTTTTGATTAATCCTGTAAAAAAAGGATTAAAGAAAGAGATTCAACTAAAATGTTTATAAAATGTATGGATTTTGGATTATACACAAAATACCGCAAACATTTTTTTGCAAACTCTTAAAATTTGAAATACTCTAAAAATTCAAAACCATAACCCCAAGGTATTGTTTGGCTCCCAAAGTTAAGCAAAAAAAAAAAAAAAAAAAAGATTTTGAATTAAGCCCGAAAATTCAAGATTAAACCTAAAAATGTAGGTAGTTAAAAAAACAAAACAAAAAAAACCAAAACAAGGACTAAGAGCAAGTGCTAATTTGTTCCAGGATCAGTATCTTCTGTATGGGTTACCTGGTGGCCTGTTTCTACTTTCTCCTGGTTGGCGGAGAACTGCTGCTGAAACCAGTTAAATCCATCCTGGTGTACTGGGACTGTCTGATTGGCTACAATGTGTTTGTCATCACCATGAAGAATATTCTGTCGGTGAGACATCATCATCATCATCATCATCACCCAATCGTTCATAGTGACTAAGGTATTCAGAGTCACATGGTGAAGTCTCTCTTAATACGTTTCCCTTTTCCTGTCTCTCTCTCTACCTGTCTGTCAGATCCTGGCTTGTGGTTTTATTAAATCATTGGTGTTCAATCACTGTTGGCTGATTCAGCTCTTCAGTCTGGCCTGCACCATCAAAGGATACACCAAACGTATGTATGGTGTCTGTCTATATGTCCCTCCATCTATCTGTCTACCTATCTGTCTATGTATCTATCTGTCTGTCTACCTGTCTGTCTTGCTGTAATCTCTGTTATTTGTTCGTCATTTGCAGCAGAGCAGCAGAGCAGTAAACAGTGTGAGCTGCCGAGTGACGAAGCGGGGATCATCTGGGACGGAGTCTGTTTCTGTTTCCTGTTGCTGCAGAGGAGAGTTTTCAGAAGCCATTATTTCCTCTATGTGGTCCTGGACCTGCAAAATACACAACTGCTTGCCTCCAGGTACACATTCACAACACTCATGCATAATAACACTCAAATTAAGACACACAGTGACATGATGTTAATCTCTGTGTGTGTGTGTGTGTGTCTGTGTGTGTGTGTGTTGCAGGGGCGCAGAGCTCTTCGAGGCATCCACAGTGAAAGCTGTAAGAGCGAGACTGGAGGTGGAGAAGACGTCCATGGATCTGCTAAAGAGACAGTAAGATACAAATAGGGCCACCACAACTCCAAACAAGTTCAAATATCAAACCAAGACAGATTGTAAACAGACTTGTGACTGAGACAAGTCTAAATCTAAATTCTTAAGAGGCAAATCCAAATCTAACTAGGTAGGTGATCAAGTAAAGAACAAATCCCAATGGAATCAAGACCCAGAAAAGTCTATTTTAAAACATCAAATTGCCTACAACACAAAGACAAGTCAAACTCAACAGTGGCTAGAGATCAAGATGAGTCTAAGTCAAAATAGGATTCAGATGGAGAACAGTCTGAGAAAGCAATGGGACAGGGATGAGTTAGAGTCAAAACACATCCGGGCCGAGACAGGTCCAAGTTAAAACTGCTCTGGGAAAGAGATGGGTACAAGTAAAAACACTGAGAACAAGCTAAGTCCAAGTCAACATAGCCTAAAGACAAGTCTAAGTCTAAAGGACAGTGAGGCTGACTCAAGTCTGAGTCATAACATCCACGGGACAGGTCCAAGATTATAGCAAAACTGTCTCAAATATAGAGACCAAAATACAACTCACTAACACAACAGCAACGGACAACAACTCCCCCACATGGATATGACCTTGACTTGGACGCTGAGTTTAAACATCAGGCATTGAGTCACTGTTAATCAAATTCTGTCATTCATATCCTGGACTAGTCGTTAATGGAGACATCTTTCCTATGTTTTATGCTGACACACTGAACAGTCCCACCTTTTATATCCAAAGCTGAACCTGACCTGGGACGTGTTAAACTGAACTGGTCTGAGCTGTGAACCATATCTTTTCTCTTAATATTCTTCAGGATGGAGAGGATTAAATCTCGACAGCAGAAGTTTCGCAGAGGAAAAGAGAAAATGTTGAGTTTGACCCAAGACAGCTTCCATACTGATGGTGTGTAAACCAACATTTGTTGTCAAGGTAAACTGCTGGAATACACAGCTGATAATCACAGAATCAGCTAATGTGAACTTCTATTTTTTAATGTTTTGATTTGTAGGTCAGGAAAACAAGAAAGGTCAGCGGCAGAAGGAGTGGTGGAGACCCTGGGTAAACCACGCCTCCAGTGAGTCACATGACCTCCGACCTCATTACAACCATTTTTCTGTCCATTTTATTTTCATCATATGGACTTTCTATGTAACTGTCTGTCTGCCTGAAGTGGTGAGGAGTGGTGACTACTACCTGTTTGAGACAGACAGCGAGGAAGAAGAGGAGGAGAAGAAGGAGGAGGAGGAGAAGAAGGAGGAAGAACTTCCTGAGAAATCAGCCTTCCAAGTGAGTCTTCATGACTGTATACCTGATCTCCTTACATCATGAACACAAATAACATGTGATGTGGGGTCGAAGGAATGAACAAATTCTAAGCCCAAAAATGATGTGAACCACAATCATGATAATGTTGATGATTTTTTAATTAGTAGATGTTCTGGAGCAATCAACAGTATCACATGGTCTTTGTCAGCAAACTGAGTGAGTCTGGAGGTGTCAATAATCAATAATATCAATAACAGACAAATATCTACTTGCACAGCAACTGAGCAAACTAAAAACAAAAAAAATGTTAATTTGCCCTAATTGAGGAAACGGATTTTTCAAAACAAGGTTACAAATTTTTTTGGGTTACAAAAAAACGAGATAAAATACTTTATATACAGTGCATTCAGAAAGCAGTTTTCAGACAGCCCTTCCCTTTTTTCATATTTTGTTATGATGCAGCCTAATACTAAAAATATTTAAATTCATTTTTTCCTCATCAATCTACACCCAATACCCCATAATGACCAAAGGAAATGACAAATTATTTTATTTTTTATTTATAATTTTAGACAAATTAATTAAAAAGGGAAAACTGACAAATCATATTGACACTAGTAATCAGGGGGTGTGGATACTTTCTGAATGCCCTGCATATAAATTAGAAGATAAAACTTTCAAGTTTCAACTTTCAACTTTCAGTTTTATTTATATAGCTCCACAGCATAACAAACATTATCTCAGGGCACTTTTCATATAGAGCAGGTCTAGACCAGACTCTTTATAGTTATTATTTACAGAGACCCAACATTTTAAAAGGTAGAAACGTTGAACAGATCCCGGCTCATGGTTGGGGGGGGGGGGGTCTGACTCGACCGGGAGAGAGAGCAGAGCAGGAGGGAGGAGAGAGAGCATAGCATAGTAATGGGACTAATAGCTATATATACTATAGTTATAGTAGCATGGCTAATAATATTACTAATAGGATTAAATGAAATGGTAACAGTAATAATCATAATTAAAGTAATGGGTGTTGATCAGGCTCATGGGGCAGTAGGTGGTTCTACAGTCCTGGATCCAGACTCAGGAGCATCTGAAAAAAACCTACAGAAAATGACAAGAGGAAGAGGAGAGAGACAAGAAAGCACAAAACTGCGGGTGAGAGGAAGGACAGTAATTAACGAGCATTTTTGAGGTGTTAATGTGCACAGGGAGAGAGGAAGAGGAGGAAAGGGAAGCTCAGTGCATCATGGGAAGTCCCCTGGTAGTCTAGGCCTATAGCAGCATAGTGAGGAGATGGCTCGAGCTAAGGCTGAGCCAATTCTAACCATAAGCTATATCAAAGAGGAAGGATTTAAGCCTCCTCTGCCTCCTGGACCCAAACTGGAAGATGGTTCCACAGCAGAGGAGTGTGATAACTGATGGTTCTGCC